>RPOG01001159.1:128543-176360 GCA_008086565.1 Thalassoma bifasciatum
GCCCCCAGTTCTTCTCACCTTTGTGTCACATTGTTGATGAGGAAAAGCTGATGTTTGCGGGAGTCATCTGATCCTATGAGTCACTGCTATGAATGTTACGCCGTCAGTCCCTTTCCTGACCCCTGACTGAGTGCTGTCAAAGCTGTTACTATTCTCTGCACACAGCGCTACACTACAAGCACTTTCCATTCAGCCCTGTCTCTCTGATAGAGCGAGCTGGCAGGAAAGGTTTCAAAATCACAGGTTTGGTTTCCTCAGATCTGCCAGACGTGGATAGGAAAAAAAAAAAAAAAAAAAAAGAGCAGGGATGGGCATGAGGCAGAAGTGATGAGGAGAAACGCGCAAGACCCTTAGAGAGAGGAGAGGGACACGCAGGAGCTTGGCTGTGGAAAGTGATACATGTGATCCTTAAAGAGCCGTGACGCTCTGTCAGCAGCAGAGAGAAAACCATGAACACTAACTACAGGATGATCACTGTGTCTCTCCATGTTTCATTCCCCTGGTGCTTCTATTGATCGCTGCTTGGCTTTAGAAATAGGTGGAAGGGTCTATGTTGAGAATAATTAATGCTTGTAAAATTCTATACCTGAAAATAAGNAAAAAAAAAAAAAAAAAAAAGAGCAGGGATGGGCATGAGGCAGAAGTGATGAGGAGAAACGCGCAAGACCCTTAGAGAGAGGAGAGGGACACGCAGGAGCTTGGCTGTGGAAAGTGATACATGTGATCCTTAAAGAGCCGTGACGCTCTGTCAGCAGCAGAGAGAAAACCATGAACACTAACTACAGGATGATCACTGTGTCTTTCCATGTTTAATTCCCCTGGTGCTTCTATTGATCACTGCTTGGCTTTAGAAATAGGTGGAAGGGTCTATGTTGAGAATAATTAATGCTTGTAAAATTCTATACCTGAAAATAAGGTTATCTCTCTTATTAAATCATAATGATTAAAGAAACTTGACCCTGATCAAAAGTTTATTTTGGTGATTTTTATCCTGATAACATGAACACAAGTTGACACAAATGAGTTTGAATGTCTACTAAAGGTAACCATCCTCATCTGTGATCTATTAGCTTTTAATCAGTGTGTGTGTATTAAAGGTGAATGAGTTTCTGAGCTCCTGACAGACACTTGCATCTTAAATCCAGTGCTGCACTGACATTTCTGGATTCAGAGTCTTTGGTAAAGCATAAGAATTGTCAAAGGATCTGCAGGAAAAGGGAATCTGATGTTCTGGGGATGTGTGACCTACAAAAAAACAGGAAACTTGATCCAAGCTAATGGAAGGATGAATGCATCATGTTATCAGAAAATACTGGATAAAAATTCGCACCCATTGGCCTAGAAGCTGCGCACAAGACATCCTTGGATGTTTCAACATGAAAATGATTCAAAACACAAAGCCAAGTGGACCTTCCATTGACTGCAGAAGAATAAAGTGAAGGTTCTAGAGTGGCCATCTCAGTCTCCTGATCTCAAAATCATTGAGCCACTCTGGTGAGATCTCAAACCTGCAGTTCATGCAAGACAGCTCAAGAATTTACAGGATCTGGAGGCTTTTTGCCAAGAAGAATGGACAGTTTTACCATCTGAGAAAATAAAGACCCTCATCCACAACGAGCACAAAAGACTTCAAGCTGTTATTGTTGTTAAAGGGATGATGTATGGCGTTAAGAACTGGGGTATGTAAACTTTTGATTAGGGTAATTTTGGAAGTTTACGTTGTCATTATGATTTAAAAAGAGTAAACACAGTTGTTTGTTTAACCACTAACCATTAACCATGTGTGAAAGAAAGCCAAGAAATCATAAAGTAGAAAAGGTGAGGTAGTTAGTTTGTAAAAATGAATTTGTTTTCTTCTAGTCTGCAAATAAATCAAGGAATCTGCCCTCCTGGTTGGTGCGCAGGCCTGGAGAAATGTGAAAGTTGGGAGAAATACAGACCAGCAGGAAGTGTTATTGTTGCACCTGCAAACTCAAAGTCCTGACATGGAGAAATATTGACAAATTTAGGAACAAAGTTTTTCAGTTCAATCTGGTTCGAGAACAAAAACTATATGGTGTAATGGAAAACCACAAATGTTAAGATATTGTTTCTGTTCGGAACACACCTATAGGCAAAAATTCTGGTTCCTAGCCCTGGAAAAAATGTCACTTTCACATCAGCTGATCTACTCCTGAGTACTACCACTCACCCTCTTCCACTTTTCTCTTCCACTCTGCATATGTATGACTATATTTTCTCCTGCTTCTCTCTGACACTTTCTCCTCCTCATCATATCACACTTTCCCCCTCCCTCTGCTGCTGGCGCTGCTTTTGCTTAAACCCCCAATTCTCTCTCTTTCTTTTTCTCACTTCTTCCTTTTGTCACACGTATTTCTTCTTGCTTTGTTTCCTTGGTCCCAGGTTTCACCCCCACCTTCCAGCTCCTTGTTTCCTTCATTAATCCTCTTATTTTTTTGTTTTCTGACTCCCCTCCTCCTCTTTTCTCCTCCGCTCCCTTTTGCTTCTTTCCTCCAGAGGCAGCGACAGTAAGCCATTGGTTCATCTCCACCTTCCTTTTATCAGCTTTTCCTCTCTGTCTCCCCTCTTCACCTCCCTGCCGCCCCTCTATCTTTCTGCTTCAGTGCTCTCTCAAGCAGGCACTCGGCTGCTTAATGACTTGGATCGGTAGTGACTGTTGAGAGGAGATAGACCTGTAATAAGGCAATCCAGCCCGGTGTGAGGGTGTAACGTGTTACCAGAGCTCCGTCTGTACAAAACTATGCTCTGCTCTCCAGGATAGAGGAGCAGACGGAGACAGATGTGGAGATGAAATATCCTCTGGGCAAAGAGTGCTTGAATAAATCACGTACATTTTCTGCTGTGATACTGGAAATAAAGGAGGTGATGGTTTAATTTAAGCCAGATTTTTTCCTGTCTTGAGGAAAGGTTGTATGGTTTTCGTGTACAGAGAATTCTGTACAGGAAGCCCCTTTGTTTTCCTGATCAGCTGTTCTATGATGTACAAATCAACCTAGATTATTCTCCATAGGAACAGATTTTCATTATTTAAACTACAGTTGTGCTCCAAAGTTTACATACCCTGGCAGAATTTTTCATTTTAACCTTTTCTCAGAGAATACAATATTACAAAAACCTTTCTTTCATTCATGGTTAGTGGTTGGGTGAAGATATTAATTAGCAAACAACTGTGTTCACTCTTTACATCATAACAACAACGTAAACTTCCAAAATGACCCCGAGCAAAAGTCTACATACCCCAGTTCTTAATAGCGTGTATTTCCCCCTTTAACATAAATGACAGCTTGAAGCTTTTTGTTGTCATTGTCGATGAAAGTCTTTATTTTCTCAGATGGTAAAAAGTCTCCAGTTCCTTTAAATTCTTTGTCTTTCTTGCATGAACTGCCAGTTTGAGATCTCACCACAGTGCCTCAATGATTTTGAGGTCAGGAGACTGAGATGGCCACTCTAGAACCTTCACTTTATTCTTCTGTAGCCAATGGCAGGTCCACTTGGCTTTGTGTTTTGGATCATTGTCATGTTGAAACATCCAAGGATGTCTCGTGCGCAGCTTCTAGGCCAATGGGTGCAAATTTTCCTCCAGAATTTTCTGATAACATGATGCATTCATCCTTCCATTAACTTGGACCAAGTTTCCTGTACCTTTGTAGGTCACACATCCCCAGAACATCAGATTCCCTATTCCTGCTGATCCTTTGACGATTCTTATGCTTTCCTAAAGACTCAGAATCCAGAAATGTCAGTGCAGCACTGGATGAAAGATGCAAGCGTCTGTCAAGAGCTCAGAAACTCCACTCCAGAACCTCCATTTTTTTCTGCTGTAGCCAATGGCAGGTCCACTTGGCTTTGTGTTTTGAATCATTTTCATGTTGTTACATCCAAGTACGTCTCATGTACAGCTTCTGAGCTGATGAGTGCCAATTTTCTCCTCAATTATTTTCTAATAACTTGAAAATAATGATATTTTGTGTAGAAACAGCTTTCCTCTGGTGACTCAACCATGCAGCTCATTTCTTCTCAAGTGCCTCCTTATAGTGCATCTTGAGAAAGATTCCTGTATTTCAATTGTGGGTTTTTCATTGCATCCCTGACAATTTCCCTGGCAAATGTGGTTGAAATTTTTGTTGGTCTATCTGACCATGGTTTGGTTTCAACAGAGTCCCTCATTCTCCACTTCTCCATTTGCGTTCGAACACTGCTTATTGGCATCCTCAATTTCTTGGCTATCTTTTTCTAACCCTTTTTGTTTTGTACACTTTGATTAACTTCCTAAAAATCTTTTGACAATTTTTTGCTTTCCCCATGACTCAGAATCTAGAGATGTTAGTGCAGCACTGGGTAAAGATGCAAGTGTCTGTCAGGAGCTCAGAAACTCACTGACCTTTTATATATACACACACTGATTACAAGCTAATAGATCACAGGTGAGGATGGTTACCTTTAGTAGACATTCAAACCCATTTGTGTTAACTTGTGTTCATGTTATCAGGCCAAAATCATCGGGGTACGTAAACTTTAGAGCACAACTGTGTGATCCTGAAGTTGAATCCTCTCTCTTATTTTCATCTTGTGTCTGTTTTCCGCTGAAGTTCCAGCCATCAACAATATCTCACTCACAGTAAGTATCACTTCTTTATGACTTTTGTCCAAGTTGGATGAATGAGAATGATTTCTTCGAAGTAGAAGCTGCAGGATAATCTACACTTGACCTTCCACGTCAGAGTGAGTTTAACTGACGTGTGCGCCACTGACAGGTCACTTATTTGATGTAGATGAGACAGAGAGGAGGTTTTCAACACTGCCTTTGTGTATTGTAGAATGAAGGAAATGGACACATCAGTCAAGTTGTCAGAGGGTCAAGTGAATTATATTGTTAGTGCACAGTGCAGATTTCACATCACATTGTTGACATGGAGAATGGTACTTTAAGTCCTTAACAGAATCAGATTATAGAACGCTTTCAATCAGAAAGAAGAAATGTTGTCCTCGTAACCATGGCCACCGTGTCTAATTGTGTAAGGGAAACAGAGACGATGGCGAGGCTCACAGTTTGACCACTGTGAGTTTGGTGAGCCAGTCATCACAGAGCAGGGTCAGGTGTGTGTGCCTGATTGCCCCTGATTTGGTTCCGGCGTGGGAAGCTTATATATTTCCTCTCTTCAGCTCCAGTTCTCTGTGCTGACTCATCAGCTCACCTTCTGAGGTAGGCTGCTCCTTGTGTTCTTGGCATAGCGTCTGTGTAAGCAGCACATTCAGATCCACAGCTTTCTGCTTTTAATATCCAGTGTCTTTAAGGACGACGGTCTTTCTGTGTTGTCTGTTAAAACATCCTTGACCATGTCAGGGGTTTGTTTTAGAAGTGATTCCTGACAGTTTGGTGTCTGGGTAACTCTAGCGCTCTAAAAACACCTAAACATGTATAAGCAGTGTAATGAGATCAGTGACACTGTAAGGTTGCAAATACCTTTTTATTATTATATACTGCTGGTTTTGTAATGCTGTTTTTCCAACACTTATTCTGGATTGTGGCTCACAATATACACATGCTCTTTCCATTTTAAAATGGTCCAGTCACCTGGTGATGCCAATACATTTAAAAGGCGTCTTTGGTTAAGTACACAATCGCTTTGAGAAGGAAGTGCCTGTTAATGCCGTTAACCCCTCACATCCCACCCGATTCTGGCCTCTTTTCCATGCTATGTTTCCGGGCTTATAACTGTAGAACCATAAGGTCTAAGTTCAACAATGACACTTCATTTGAAAGATTAAAGTCTTTAGTTTCAGTAAATATCATGTTTTTATATGTGGCTTAAGTCCACATCAGGATAAATGCTGAAACACCTTTTTCATTTTTCATAACCAATTTTTGAACATCATTAACTTCAAGATGCTTCATGCCAGATATAAGACATCAACCCCCTTGTCATCTACATCTGGGTGAAATTTGAGCTTTCTAGGTAAAACCTTGTAGGAGTTAGAGAGTTTTTAGTCCCAGGTGTCAAACACCAGTAGATGCATTCTCATTTACCACAGTCTAGACTGATGACTACATGCCAACAAAACCAGCTGTATCAATGCTCAGTGTCCTCTTTGTGGTCAACTTTGTTCTCTCTGTGAACAGGTTTGCTTTAAATCGTTAAATTATAGCTCCCAGATTGTAGTTTTCCTGTTGCTCACATAAAAGTAAATGATTACGCGCAGCCAAAAAAGAAAAACCTCTTTTAGACAGTCTATCTAGCTACGGAAGGCTTCAGGTGAATGGTAATGGAGTGGAGAGAGTGGGAGTGGAATGAAGAGCACTTCCAGTATAAATCAGGCTCTCCTGGTATCAAATCTCCATTTATCGAGATGGGCCAAACGTCAAAGGAAATAAAATATGCCAAGCTTTGCCAGATTGACATTGAGGAGGAAATGCTTTAAGACTGTGAAGCTGCTGTTATTGATGAGAACGGACACGATAGACAGACAAACAACAAACTTTACAGGAGAAATTTCACCACTTGGAATAATTTGAAGAAACAACACTTTTGATATGTTTGAACTCTGGATTCTTCTGGTGGGAAGGAGAGTGAGTATTTGGGGTTTGGGCAACAGACGTGACGCTATGACCTCAAAAAAGGTAGGATGTCCCAGTTGTTGTGATCACCATCTGAGCGATTCTTTCACTAATTACGTTTTGTTGGTCGAGTAAACTGCAAAACAAACTTAGCGTCTGAAATGTGAAGAACCTAAACTTTCCGGATGCGTTCCTTTGTACGAAGAAGGCGTTACGGTTCAAACTTAGATGATGTCAGAGGAATAGCAGATGGGTCGCTGATTGGATGTTTTTGATACAGAGTCAATTTAAATACAACAACAGCAACATGAACTGCTTTAACTGTTTAAAACTGCTCCTGTGTCTCTGAGGTGTCAGTAACAGGTTCTCTTTGTGGCAGATTATCTTAAATATTGTAATGAAGGGCTGATGTTTTCCCAAACTGGAGGAGAATTTAGGTTACTGAAATAACATGGATCATTTTTGGGGGTAAATTTCTGAAGTCTTACCGAGAAATGACACATCTGAATTATGACGAACCGTAGATTATAATCACAGAGTGAGGAATATAAGTGAAGAACAGTGTCTGAAGTGAAGTGATGGCCCTGGAGATGAAATGACAACCTTAAAGAAACACAACCTATAACATTGCATTTATATAAAACCCTGTGTTTGTTTGTCTCATCTCTCACTTTGTTGACCCTGAGATGTAAGTCAACTAGTATTTGTAAGACACCCAAAAGTTTATGATCTTTGGCTTTAAAAAGTTGTTTTGACTCGCAGACTTGCAACTTTTTTCCCATGGCACCTTAGAACAATTAAAAAAAGACTTAAGTCCCACAGTATCTTCAAACAAAAAATACAGGGAATCTGACTCAAGTTTTAAACCACACTTTTCTGAACAAACATGGATAGATGAACACAAAATACCACAACTAAAACAGAGGTTGAGTAAGTAAAAATGAACTTGTATAAAAAAAAATGTATGCAGAAACATACAGCTCTGGAAAAAAATAAAATAAAAGACCACTGCAAATTTTTCACAATTCAGCATCTCTACATATTCAAAAATTTTACTTGAACAAATACATATAAATAGCAAAAACAGAGAAACTGAAAAATTTGCAGTGGTCTTAATTTTTTCCAGAGCTGTATATGTTTACAACACCAGATTACGCATTAATGTATTTCATTCATTATTTGTGATTTTGTTGTAAGATTGTTGAACACCAACTCTTTTGTAAATTCTTATGATGTGCATCAGTAATTAAAAAATGCAGGTGTTACATATTTTTTCAAGAAAGATTTGGTGCAATTTGTGACAAACTATTAAAATTGATGATTAGAAAAAAAGCTCAGTGACCAAAACTGTATCACATGAGTTTTACTGGCTTGAACATTATCGATGCACTGAAATGTTGGAAGATATACACAAATACAATCTGGATTATGTTATGCAAATATTATAAAAACAAGGAAAAAATGAGAACAAATATGGAACACAAAATATATGGAAAAAATATTCTTACAAAATGATGCAGATGATTACAAAACGTAATGTTATTACATAATGAAGTGAGAATTTATGTTATTATTACATAAAGGGGGTTATTACTTAATGTGTTGCTACAAGGTTTAATAGTGCAATGAATAAGAGCATATTTTATATTCCAGGGCATCTTCGTGAGTTCACCTTGAGATGACCAGCAGAGTACTTTCAGGCAGGACACGGTGCACAGACAGAGCTGAAAAGACTCTTTGTTCCCCTCCTTGGCACTGACACCTGCTGCCACGACTTCACATCGAAAGAATGGAAACTTCTAACAGGTGAAATGAGTTCTCACAGAGAAATAACCCTGTCTTCTTGTAGAATGCTCCGCTGAATACTTGATCTTAACATGGATGTGACCATGTGACAGCAAGAGAGCGAAATTTATAAAGTAAGAGTCCGTAATCAAGTGTTTAACTTTAAGGAGGAGATTGGCACGGCTGCACTAAAGGCGTATGAAGTGTAGACCGAAGTTGCCTGATTTATCTACACACACGTATCAAGTCTTCACAGCTGGATCCATTTGCTGTAATCACACTTGCTTCAAGCTGCATCAGAGCTTTGAAATCTTGATTTTCAAGGCGCACTCTCTGTTTCTTATCAGATATGGCAGAATGAATAGAAATAAAGACAAGTTTGCGGCTGTTGTATGGAGCCCAGAGAGAGAGAAAGAGAGAGATCTGAAATGTCTTGATACATATTCTGTGTTTTTGGAGCGTTGAAGTGCAGAGGTGTGGCACTTGTGCTTGTTATTGATACACATCTTTTGTTAGCTAGGTTTTAAATTGTGCATAATTGTGAAAAAACACTGTGCAGTTGTACTTAAAGAGCATGTTGCAGGTTAAACACAAATGTTAAGCAAATCATAGGAAATTAAATTAAAAATAATTTCCTGAAGGATATCTGGCATTAATATCGAGATATAAAAATTTGTCCATATCGTTTGGCCCTAGAATATATTATTTATTGTTGATTTTATCTCATACAAATTGTCTAAGTCATACTAAAACAACTTAGGTCAGTAAGTGAAATGAATTATACATAAATGTAAATACATCCAAATGAATCAATTATAATATACTCAAATAATTTGGGTAAAATCTTATTGACCGTATGAAATAGATACAAAAATCAAGTACTAATACTAAATACCTATTATAAATTAAAAGGATTTTCTCATGGTTTTAGCGTATTTAAAAACGTCACACTTTACCTTGTGACCACGAGTGAGGAGGGCATGTAGTGGACATGAGACACTTCTGTACATGGGTGAATCACATACGTCACTCAGGCTGTCTGCCCTGACATAGACTGACTGTCTACAGTCCACAGCTTAGACCAGTAGGATATTATTCAATACTGGTATCTTCTTCTTTACTGTATTTAGAGCTCTGCAGAGGAAGATACCATTATTTAATAATACCCTGCTGGTCTAAGCTATGAATTGAGTACTGGTACTGATTCCTAGGTACCAGGCATTGGTTCAGACTTGAAAGGTTCCCATTTCTAATGCACATACAACAGCATCTTAAAGAATCAGGAGGAATAAAGGAGATTCCGAGAAAGAAACAGTTGTTTGGAAATACACAGTGTTTCCAATTTAGTTCCTTTTATTTAGAGTGCATAATGGGTTTTACTTTGTCGTCAGCAGCCTCTCAAATTTGAAAAAAAAACATGTATAAAAAGTGGGGTTTTACATCTCCTGGTATTGGCAGCCTTTATCTGACATCCTCATCCTCTAAATACCAATTTTATAAACCGTCTTCCTGAATCTGCCCTCAAACAAAAAATATCCTGCTTTTTAAAGATGACTGACGCTTCTAATAATATTGAAGTACAGAACATTTTTATCAAATTCGTCCACACCAGATTTCTTACGTAAATCTTGATGAATTCCAAACTCTGTCCCAGAAAACGTCAGAAAAACAGAGGAAACTTCAAAAAGCCAGTCATGTTTTTTTTTTTGTTTTTGTTTCCAATGTGAAAATCTGATCTTTTCACAAAACTCAAATGCAATCCTGCTCAAACTGTGCAAACGAGAACACAACAGTTTCTGCCACTTCAAGTTTTTGCTGATTTCTGCCTCCACACACCTCGCCAAGCGCTGTGTAAAGTTGGCAGGATTACCTCGCTTGTTGGTTTTGGAAAGACAAACATTGTCAGATGGTGTGGGGGAGGGGGTTTGACAGGCTGTTTGAGACCATGTCAATAACAAATCACACGTTACAAGTGTTGTTATTTACCTGCACTGATGCTTATTGTGTCAGTTGAGCTCACAATCAATACTGGTGTGATTGATGTCTGAGCGCAGCAGCACATCTTATATCATCTCACACCTACTGAGATAATCAGGAGAAGATGCTGATGAGGTTTCTGACCTTAACCTTAATCAAACGATGAGCGATATTAAGAGCAGCGGGATGTAGAGGGTCTGTCCGCATTAAAAAGTTTCAGATTCTGCCAAGTCAGAAATTCTAAATTTAGGAACATTACATGCTGGATACTCAGGGTACAGTTTGTTTGCATTGGCTGCCATTTTTGTGAGCTATAACAACTGGTTGATGGAAATTACCTGGTTAAATTGGTTATTGGGATTTCATCGGAACTGTAAAAATTAAAAATGTTCTTTAAAAAATATGATCCAGATCAGATTTGTGCCACTGGACACTGATTTTGAATTATTATTGAATTTATTTGCTTTAAGATTGTATTTAACCCATTTGAAAAGTCAATGCTCTATACTCCTTGAATACAAAAATTCAAAATGCAATTTCCGTCAGATTCAAGATACAACAAACAAGATGCTTTACTTGTCCTCGCACATATTTCAGAGCAACAAAATCACAGTTTTATTCCATCCAAGAAACATAAAAAGACAGTGACATATGACAGTGGGAGGACACGAGTGGGAGAACTGTGGGACAGCCAGCGTGCGCAGAACCTCGTTTGTTAGATAAGGAAATCAGAGTACAAGAGGAAGGAAGAGGGAGGGGAAAAAAAGCAAATACCAGATTAGGCTCCTTGGTGGGGGCACAGTTTGGGATTGGGAAAAAAACACTTCAGCATATAAGCAACATAAAAAACTATTACAACAATAAAACGCGAAGACTTGCACAAGTGGTATGGGGAAAGGTCAAAGGTGGGGGGTGTCATAGCACAGACTCTGAGGAAAGGGCACGGATTGCATGTATGTATTGTATATGTATAGTATACATATGTATTGGTGTATGGGTATAGGAGTATATGATTACAGAGGTTTGTGTATAGGTGTATGTATGTATATATGTAGATATTCATATGTAGTGAAAGTGATCAGAGTTAATAAGGTGTGCTTCTACTTACTCCTTTTTTGAATAAGTCATTTCTTTCATTTTCTCACTTCATTTTATATTGAAATATTGTTCCGCTTCCTAAATTTTTTCATTTATATATCAAATTTCAAAACCTCTCATAGGTGCGTCATTTCCATCTCAGCATACTTCACCATAACAAGGGGGAAGAGGGTGGTTTGGGGGTGAACCAGGTGTTAAAATTCTAGGGGGGGTGTTACCTGTTTTCATGTATTTGTATGCATAAGTCCGAGAACTTTTATCACCACCCCGACTCAACAGTGTCTGTGCCCTCTGATGGGCACTAGGCCACAGCTGTTGCCATGAAGAGTTCTGATCCAGTAACAAAGTTCACAGGAGGAGGTGAGTGAAGCCCCATCTACATAGATATCTCAGAGAATTATGAGCTTATCAGCCTTCCAAGGCCGACACGCAGGGCTTGAATGAGAGAAAGATAAGACATTTTGGTACAGGCAGGCTCTGCAAATTCCATCTGCCTTATGTCTCTCTGGTTCCCTCAATTTGTGATGATCCAAAACATCCAAATTTGGTGGCAACTTCTCCAAGTTGGCGTCCACTTTACTAAAAAGTCCAGGGATCTCATCCTGCTTGTGAATGAGTTTGGGTATCCCATCAGTCTGAGAGTTGACAGCCCTGCAGATTCTCTCTGTGACAGGCAGCTTCTAAGTTGCCAAAATTGCTGCCAATGCCCTCCCAACTTTGCGATAAATCAGCTCCAACTCCAAACAGCAGAAAGCCTGTTATCATGTTCAGCTTCACAATTCAATTTCAGTTCAGCCTGGCACCACTGAACAAGGATTCTCTTTGTGTCTACTTTTAATGTTTGTTAAATTCTGTTTTCTTCTGACATGTTTTTTTTTTGTGTGTGTGAAAAGTCTCAGGCACGGGACTTGACAACTGTGCCAATGGACATCTTTGCTGAGGTCTCCAACCCAAGTGTGTTATCAGCTCATATGGAAACAGGAATAGGTACCAAATGTTTTTCTTTCACAGGTACTGACTGAATTTCATCAGTAGCATCAAGTTCCGGTTTACGCAAAATCAGACGGTACCAAGTTTCATTACCTGAACACATCCTTGTAACTTTGAGAGAGTGGAAGAAAAGGTGATTTTCCCTGCCAGACATGAGCATAGAGTAGGTGGAGCTGAGTTTTGATTTCTGCATTTTTAAGGAAAAACACTGCATAGTTATGGTTTATCAATTAAGTTGTAAATAATGGTTGATAATATCCTATATGTACAGTTTTCATTTTTAGTATTAATTTTCCTTTTATGCCTTACTAATACCTTGTCAGGATCCTGATTTTTTTTTTTTTTAATTGGTTTCAGGGTTTTGCCTTTTGTTTATTTCTTGGGATTATCAGTGTTCCTTGTGTTGATTTCTTCCCTTGTCTTGTGTTCTGGTTTCCTGTGTTTAGTTATTCTTGGGTTTCCCTTGTGTTTCATTTTGCACCTGATCCTTGTGTTTCACTTCCTGGTCCTGGGTTTCCCTCCTTTGTGATTGGCCCTCATGTGCTTCACCTGTGTCTTGTGCCACACCTGGGTTTGATTAGTTTCGGTGCATAAAATCCTTGTCACGAGTTCAGTCTGTGTCCGTTCATTGTTGTGTGTCGTGTCTACATGTGTCTCAAGCTCTTAGTTTCTCCTGCGTTTCCTTCTGGGTTTTTAAAGTTTGGATTTTTTTGTGTTTTGATCCTTTTGTTTGTACTTGGGTTTTTGAGTTTTTTGATTTTGGGTTAAGAATAAAAGTCCATCCATCCATTTTCTTAACCGTCCATCCTGCTATTCAGGGTCGCGGGTGGCTGGAGCCTATCCCAGCTGTCATTGGGCGAGAGGCGGGGTACACCCTGGATTGGTCTCCAGTCAATCGCAGGGCTGATACAGAAACAAACAACCATTCACGCACACACTCAAACCTACGGGCAATTTAGAATAATCAATTAACCTAACGTGGGCATGTTTTTGGTCTGTGGGAGGAAGCCGGAGTACCCGAAGAGAACCCACGCATGCACAGGGGAGAACATGCAAACTCCACACAGAAAGGCCAACCATGCCCGAATGGGAGAATAAATATCTTTTAGTTGAAATTTGCACCGGAGTCCGTCCCTCTGTTTTCCTGGGTTCCACCGCCTGACAAACCTGTATAAGACAGCACAGTACACCAAAATAAACTCCTTGTATGTTCAAGCATACCTGGCGATTAAAGTTGATTCTGTTTCTGATTCTGAAATGATTTTAGTTAAGGGTTTTCATGTTGAAGCAATCCGTGAAACAACTGCAATATTACAGTACAAACAGTTGAATGTTGTTTTAATAAATTTGTTAAAGTTTGTATATTGAGAAATAATTGAAATATTTCTAGATTTTATTATCAAACAAATATTTATTTTCATATAAACACACAAAAGTACAGGGAATTTGTACCTTTGAGTACTGGCACTGTTTCCCAGGTACCAGGAATTAATACTCCATCCTGGAGGTGAATGTCTTTGTCAAAAACAAACAGTCAAAGAGATTTTTTCTTTTCTTTTTTTCAAATAACAGTGCCTAACTGATTTAAATTATGCTATTCTGCTAAATTATGGATATAAAGGGTTGTAAGTTGCAATCAATTTTAAGGCGAATAAATTCAGTTTCAAAACATTAAATTTGATTTGAGATCATGCTTTTCAAAAGCAACATAAAAATTCAAACTTAGTGTCTTGTGGCACAAATCCAGTTAAAGGGAACCTTAATTTAGGTCACAGCCTCAATCAATGAAGGAGGTCAAATCAGGCTATAATCTGGCTCGATATTATTCCCAGGTGGTAGAAATAATTGCTTGAGAAAATACATCAAGGTGCACATGTTTTTCCCCTCTTGGAGTACAAAGTGGCTTTTTTTTCCCACCTTTTCACTTTTGACCTGTCAATAATGAGGTGCTTTCTCAATAACCATAATGTAGCAGATTGCACACATGTATTCTTGACTGTACTCATCAGGTTTGAGATGATTGTAAAAGAAAGTATGAATACCAAAGTATTTTTTAAACAAAACTCATCATTACACTGATCTACTCACTCTGGTTTATGACTAATAACCAACCAGGACGATTAACTCTTCACTACACTGTGTCTCTTCTCCACTCACTGTGAAAACAAACCATACTGTGAATGACAAAGGCAACAATATGGGCCAAGAGTTTTACAGCAGGTTATGACCTTCATCATTACACAACAAAAAGCTGCATATGAGGTGTTAAGTTACACACTCTGAAAATAACAGCCTCCACAGTTAGCTCTTATGCAACGGTAAACTTTAAACTTTAAAAGGTGCCTCATACATATCTGCATTCTCTGCTGCACTTTCAGCAAAAAAATAAATCTGTAAATAAATAAAAGCTGTTGCAGTTTAAGACCAGATTTTCTGGAGGCAAATGAAAAAGTTGAAGAGAATTTCTTCTAAGAGTGAAGGGGGCACAGGGGAAGTATCAGGATGTGGCATCACTTCAAAAGTCCTCACAGTCCCTTTAAAACTACGATAAATATAAACACGCAAATCAAACTTTTTTTTGTCTTTCTCCAGGAAATAAAAAGGGTGGAGATCTTTACATCACCACACGAGGTAATGAGGGTAATGAGAAACAGGTGGGAAGTAACAATCAGGGAGCAGGTGTGACCAGGTGGGGGCAGACAGGAGTGATCTGAGGCCATGTCCACACATAACCAGGCATCTGTGAAACCTCATTTGGTTTGATGTATTTATGACTGTCATCCAAAGTTTTTAAATCTCAAACATCACACCTTATGTCAATATAAAAAGCCACTGACATCATATATATGTGACCTAATTGCGAGCATTAATGCTGAGCCTGTTAGTTTAAACATTGAGTGTGTCTCAAAGCTCCAATTTCCATCCTTCCTTCCTCCACTTGCGCCGTTAACTTGTGTCTGAGTCCCACCAGAGATGATGGAAGAGGCTGTTTTTTTAATTTGCATACAAGCAATACTTACTTATTTGTCCAAAATGCAGTATGCAGTATGCAAACAAATGCGAAAGTTACATTTTGCCTGCCTAGCATACTGCTTCCCACAATGCAAAGCGCCTGGCCGCAGGTCTGAATTGAAAATGATGGAAACCGGAGAAAGTTTGGGCGAAGCAGTGGAACAATTCATTTGTAAGCGCTAAAACATTTTTTAAGTGGGGAACTTACATGGTATACATTTTCCTATCAACGTGTTTGAAATCATACCTGTATTATCAGAAACTGTTTTTCCATCATCTCTAAAAATAAAAAGTCAATCCACTCCTGATTATTTTCAGTGAATAACATATGGTATAATATTAAAAATCAAATATGATGAATTTTGCTGCAACATCCACATTTAAACACACATGTCCTCTGCAGTTGGGACCTATAATCATTTATAATAACTACAGAGGACGTGTGTGTTTTAATCCTGTTCTGTAAGGTCAATTTGCGACTTTTCAAACCCTAAAATTCTAACTTTTTCCTCCAAAATTTAGAGGTTTCTTTCCAGAGAATCTATTGATTCAATATTTATTAAGTTACCCTTATAAAACTTAATAATAAATGATAATAAAGTCAGGAAAAAATGCATCAGTTTTACTCTCGCATTCCTCAAACTGGAAACCAGTGTAGCAAAGTACAAAACAGAACAAACAGAACTGTCATACTATATTCAAACACAGTATGCAGTGCCTACTGCATCCTGCATTAGAAAGTAGTATGTAGTAGGCAAATTCAATAACGGCTCATGTTCTACATTTATCATTAGAAACATTCGGGAACTTGTAGTTTACTACAGATCTCGCAAGTTTTAACATACTGACAACTACATACTGAATTTCAGCCAAAGTAGTAGGCACCACTAGTGTAGTAGGCGGGCACCACTAGTGTAGTAGGTGGGCACCACTAGTGTAGTAGCTAGGCACCACGAGTGTAGTAGGTGGGCACAACTAGTGTAGTAGCTACGCACCACGAGTGTAGTAGGTGGGCACCACGAGTGTAGTAGGTGGGCACCACTAGTGTAGTAGGCGAGCACCACGAGTGTAGTAGGCGGGCACCACTAGTATAGTAGTAGGCACCACTAGTGTAGTAGGCGGGCACCACTAGTGTAGTAGGTGGGCACCACGAGTGTAGTAGGCGGGCACCACTAGTGTAGTAGGTGGGCACAACTAGTATAGTAGTAGGCACCACTAGTGTAGTACCTAGGCACCACTAGTGTAGTAGGTGGGCACAACTAGTGTAGTAGTAGGCACCACGAGTATAGTAGGTGGGCACCACTAGTATAGTAGGTGGGCACCACTAGTATAGTAGTAGGCACCACTAGTGTTGTAGGGGGTTGGAAAACAGCGAGAGACAAAGGTGAAGTCACAGACTTGATTTGAAACATGAAATGTTTCTCTAGCAAGGACCACACATCAACATAGGATTTAAAACAGTTTATTTACATGAGTATATGCAAACGTGCTTATATGTCACAGGCGATTTGAGGAAGCTATGAGAAGGAGTCCGCCGTAGCTCCCGGGCACGACGGACCCCCCCTTTTATTTAAAGACCCTACGAAGTATGAAATAGATAGATAAGGGGAGGTTGGGAGGGATGTACGAAGAGAGAACAAACAGGATATGGTGGGTAAGGAGGGTTTATATACCGGAAGGGGTGATGTTGAGGTGTGGTCCTGCTCCCGAAATTTTGTTAAAAGCTCCACTAAATAAAGAAAACTTGACTCACATGACAATTGCATCAACACTTACATTTTCATCACAGATCAACAAGTTGTTTGTCCAGTCTTCTTCTCGCTAACTTCACATTTACTTTTGTCACCTTGTCTGCATTGTTGTCCTTGGTTATTAATAATAATAATAATAATACATTTTATTTGTATAGCGCTTTTCAAAAGTCAAAGACACTTTACAATTTAAAAGCAATACATAAATACATACATCAATTAAAACAATTCAAACAATAAAACAGCAGTGCAATCACAGATTAAAAGCCAACTTAAAAAGGTGAGTTTTTAACAGAGATTTGAAGGATGATGGATCGGAGCAGTTTTGAATGTGAGTTCCAGAGGGAGGGGGCAGCTATGGAAAAGGCTCTGTCCCCCCAGGTTCGGTGCTTGGTCCTGTGGGGTGGGGACAGAAGGGATCGGAGGTTACGGCTTGGAGTGTGATGATGGAGGAGGTCGGTGAGGTAGGGAGGGGCCTGGTGGTGGAGAGCTTTGTGAGTGAGGTTCTTGCTCGGCTGTAACTCTTTCCCAAGTGACATTCACAAGTGTGTCCCCCAACACATTAGGACAAAGAAACATGTTAAATTCAACATGTTTTGTGGTCTCTCCTGTTTGTGTGCTGAATAGATTGGGTGTAAAATAACTTGAAATACACCTCATACACAGGGAAATCTGTCGAAATCATCTTTAAGGCTATGAGAAAGCAGGACTGTACTGATTATTGTTGAAAAGGGGAAATCAGGCACAAAACCACTGCAGCGTGTACTCCACTTTGAGTCGTCCATTTGTTCACACTGTACTCAAAGAGAGCGGAGAAACGTTACCACAGAGGATGAAAGTCCCTCCATCCACAGCCTTCAAGCTCAGAGGCTTTGAGTTGGTGTAAAATTTACATTTCAAATACAACAACACCTGAAGCTACACACTCATGCTCACTACAACACACACACACACACACTTAGAGACAAGTGGAAACACACAAACACGCACAGAAATATGCAAACACATGCTCTGGTCTGGCTGCCATTGGCAACAAGAGTAGTCAAACTCCCACTGTTTCTTTCTAAATTTTTGTGAATTATTAATCTGAGTCTGTTGTCACAATCAACGGGGAGGAGAGGTGGGAGAAAAGGTCAGGCTGTAATTGCCCAAAACACACAGACACATACACACACGCACCGGAAACAATTGTTCAAAACTGATGAGCACGGAGGCGGCAGATTCAGTCCGGCCCTTGTGGAATAATAGATATGAGCACTGCCATAATGTTTTTCTGTCATTATGTAAGAGAGGAGCGGAGACAGGAAGAGAAGAAATAAATACAAACAGTCATACAGCAGGCAGCGGGTAAACATGGAGATGACAAACTATTTTTGAAACAGCGTTTGGAAAACAGGACCAGAGTTACAGTCTCTGTCTTCTTAATCTGCTTTTACTTTTCTTCAGGCAATATCAGGTCATATTTTTAGACGTGAACAACAAGGACTTGATTTAACTTTGCCACAAACCATCTGATAATACTTGTGACAACGCAGAGAGGAATCTGAATTAATGGGAATGTATCACCCAACCTTTATTAATTACCCAACTCTACTTGATTCTGATTGGTTAAAGCTGCATGGTGATTCATTCTCAGCAACAAAAGGACGACAAGGACGACATATTTGAACCATAGAGTCCAGCAAATTCCACTCTGCCTGTTGACACTATATTGACAGGTCTTGATTTTCCTGTATGCAGGTAAAATGGTCAATATGGAGAGTAAGATTTTACTGACCACTTTTAAAGCTCCAAGGCCTTGCTCCACCTTACATTTTAGACCTTTTAACCCCTTACACTTTTTCAGTGTCTGCTCCAAGGCTCTTGAACAGTCTCCCAGAGGAAATTAGATCTGCTGAGTCAGTAACCTCTTTTAAATCGCTTCTTAAAACACATTTTTATCGGAGAGCCTTCCCTGATTTTAGCTGAGGCCTTTTATTTTCTTTTATTCATACATGTGTTTTACCTTGTTGTTTCAATTGTGTAGATTTAATCATTATTTTTAGCTGATCCTGTTCTTGTGTTTCTCTTGCCTGCTCTGATGACTGATTTTACTTGAACCGTTTTTCTCAGAGCACTGTTGCTTTTATTGCCTGTAAAGCACTTTGTAACTTTGCGTTTGAAAAGTGCTATACAAATAAAGTTTATTATTTTATTATTATTATTATTAGATTTTCTGTTATCACCCTAGTGTGGTCAAGCAGTAACCTTTAAACTTGATAATATACAGAAAAAAGAAATTACAAAACACCAATAAAAAGTATCATTGAAAATTCAAGTGGAGCCTTATACACAAATGGCTCCTCTTGACAAAGTAAATGTGTTCTGCAAAATACGACAGCCGGACCACAATTCTGTTGTCGTGATGCTGGACAGGACAAGTTAGAAAAAAGAAAAAAGAAATAAGAGCAAATGTAAAATACTGATTGTTCCTTTCATTAAGAGTGAATACAGTACGAGTCATCGATCTAATATAGATTCAGCCTAATAAAGAAGGGCATAAAAGTTATAGATGAGGGGATAAAACAGTGATTGAAAACAATAGTTAAAACCACCGTAAAGCTTTATTTTGAGTTTGATAGTCTTTTTTCAAAGAGTCAAATCCATTTGTTGATTGATCATAAAGGTGATATGTGTGAATAAAGCTGTTTAAATTTTGAGACAGTAATGTGACTGGTTATACATCAGGGCCACTGTGGTGTTGTGTTTTACAGTACAAGTGTATTGTGATGTGGTTATTGTAATACTGTACAGAAGAAGTTTGGTCAGTACATGTTGGTGTAGTGAACTGATCAGTGAGCTTCTGTTGAATAAACAAAAATAAACATGTTACACTGGAGATGAGCAGGCTCATTATTTTCTGCAGTGGAACAGTAACTTCTTTTATCTTCTTTCCAGTTGTTACCGAAAATTTCAAGCTCATTTTTTGGTATAATTTGACAATGAGGCAGCACCAGCATTTACTGATATGTAGCACATGTATGTTTTAAGTGCAGGGTCACAGTGTGTTTGACTGATTCCTGCAGAGCGACAGGTTTCTCACTCTCTCACTCGCTCAGTAAAGGAACATTCTTGTCTGCATCGTGCAGGGTCTGTGACTCACTCATGAGTGATGTGGGAGGAAGGAACCATAAGAAGAGCCAAAAGTTTCCAAGTCTTAATTCTTATTTTTCCTCATTACAGAGCACACGCCTGACTTTTAGTACGGGCTTTTACAGTCACCATGGAGATAGAGAACAAAAGTCAGAGGATGGAGGGAGAGAGAGAAAGAAAGAGAGAGCACTGGCTGGAGAAAAATGTATGATTACAGCGTGACAATAGACACCAAGGAAGATGAGGTGTCCACAGACATGCCTGTCATTTAATGTGACTTAAATAAAGGATGACTCATGAGCTTGTCTTTGTGTGCACATCTGTTTACCTTCTTTGCTTTATTTGTATTTGTAGTTTAGTATGTACACACACGTACATCATGTGACAGCTTCTCATTTATGTGTAAGTCTGTTGTAAGCCTTTTTCTAAAGTTGCACCTAACAAGAAATTTTTATTCTTTTAAGTTTTTGCGATGTTTTGATTTCACAATCTTTTTCTATACTTGCAATTTTCAACAAATTGAATGAGTTACTTCAATGCATGTCAAGTTTTTAACTCCTTCTCATTTTAATAGCACACCTTTCATTTACTCTATTATATTACAGTACTCTCTGTTTACATATTCATCATAAATAAACAGTCAGGGGTCTTGATTTTTCCGTATGTAGGCAAAAAAAGTCAATATGGAGAGCAAAAGCAGGCAGATGACAAAGCATCATCATGACAACTCAGCTGCCATTGGTGGTAAATGGCAAAATGTTTCTATCCCTCAGAACAAGATACTTATGTGCAAAAGGAGCTCTCAGTGTGGTTAAAATCAAACAACAAAATTAAATTAGAGAAAGGAATCATGACCTTGTGCTGCTGAGACATGGATCAGATAAACACAGTCAAAAAATTACTTTCTTTTCTTCTTGAGGACAGTTCTGACAAAACTTGAGTTTTCACTTTTTACTTATCAGGCAGAATGACTTTTTAATGCATTTATTTTAAATGTCAACATGTGAGTTCAAAGTGCATAAAAAAGTTGTTCTCTTTTAACGACTGACACTTGAGCATTACTTAAAGCCATGACTTTGAACCAGTTCGCAGAATGAAAACAAAACCAAAAACTTTTGAGATATGAATATTCTGGGGCAGAACGAGAACGATAAAACAATTTTAAAAAAGGGGGAAAAAACAAACAATGGAAAAGGTTAAAACTGGTGTTTTTATCATTTTTTAAATGTCTGTCATGCTAATCATGTAACCCAAACGCATCCACTTCCTGTGTTGCCCCCTCATGCCCCTGCAAAACTGTGCTGGCCACCAGGAAGAGTGGAGAGAGTTAAGCTACTACAGCACATGAGAGGTAACCAAGAAATACCCATACATAGTCTCCCAAACTCAAGCACTATAATCTACTTAGGTTATCACAATGTAACCAATGTAGGCACATTATGAATAAAATACTTTGAAAACCTCTGTTTTCTGGTCAAACTCTGGGTATGGTAGTGGTAAAATGTTAACAAGAGGCAGAGGAAATTTCAACCACACCAGCGAGACCTCTGGAGTTGACTGGTATATGTTGCAGATAACAATTTAGACTTTTGCCAAATCTACAGGTCAATACCAACATATGCAGACAAGTAAGTTTAGAATACAAAAGATAAAGTAGAAGCTAAAATGTGCTAATCTGCCATTCTTGAAGCCAAAACAGACACTAAAGTTCCTTCCTGGAACCACACTCATCTGCCCCTTTGGCTGGTTTTTCCACTGGCCCACCGGCGGGCCGTTTGCCATTCCTCTGATGTGATCTAGGTATAAAAAGTAACGCCCTTGTCAAATACTGGAAAGTATCCTGTATTAGAAAGCTTAGATTCTTCACATTTCAGTCGCTAAGTTTGTTTTACAGTTTACTTGACCAACAAAAACTGGGACGTCCTACCTGTTTTGGGGTCATTACATCACGTCCGCAGCCTGCACCCCGAATATTCACTCTCCTTTCCACCAGAGGAATCCAGAGTTCAAACATATCAAAAGCGTTGTTTCATCAAATTATTCCAAGTGGTGAAATTTCTCCTGTAAAGTCCGTTGTTTGTCTGTCTGTCGTGTCTGTTCTCATCAATAACAGCAGCTTCACAGTCTTATAGCATTTCCTCCTCTATGTGAACCTGGCAAATGCTTGGCATATTTTATTTACTTAAACTTCTAGCTCCAAAACAAATGTGCCACAAAAACTCGAGAGTCAGATGCCAGGAGAGCCTGAAAAGCTGCCTTCCTTGGAGGCAAAATTTTTGATCACCCCTGCCCTTCAAAATGCCTGTGCATGCCACTCTCAAAAGTGTTATCCTAAATCTAGAAGCAGCAGAGGTGAACTGGTGAAATAATCACGTATTATTCAGCGTAACATCAGTTCATTCTATGAGACATTTGAAGTGGGTAAATATACACCACACATAAATGTTTGTGTCTGGTAAAGTGTCCTCAGGGTCATCACCTCACAGCAGCTGATTGGAGCTGTATCTTACTGTATGTGACACTGTGGCTCCCTAAATGCTTTGCACTGATTCAGCCTGACACACTCCAGCAGCCAATCCTCTGCCTCATCTGGCTCTGCTTTTCTCCATGACAGCTGTGGATAAATGTTATCTCCACCTTAACACGCATGTCTGTGTCAGGGATGACAAAAGTCGTTAGCTGGATGTGATCTAATATAGTGAAAAGTGAATGGCTTTAATTATGGCTCGCTGCTCCCTCATCCTCCTGCCTCACCGTCCACCCACCTCTTTAAAGTCTACTTAGTGTCATTTGCACTAAGTTTGTGCGTCACAGCTGCGAGTACTCTACGTGCTTCACTCTCCTTTTGAACATGTATTTTATTTCATCCATCTGTCTGACACTTGAAGGTGTGTTTTTTCACGGTAATAATTTGCATTCAGTGTAGTGCGCACTCCTTTTTTTTTTTTTTTTGAAAAATCAAAATTTTAACCTCCAAAAGAGGCAGGCGTGACATTTTGTGATTTTTAAAGTGTTGGCTGTTAGAGGAAAGAGAGTTATTTTAAACTCTAGCAATATAATGGCCTTTCTATTTGTAGAGCAATGACATTTATACAAAATCTGCCTCACTGAAAAGTCATTTAGCTCCTTCAGTGCATGAGACAGAGACAGTGATGCAAAATAACTTTGTACAAAGTTCTAAACATAGTCATGGTTCTGTGGTGTTGGAACATTTAGTACTTAGAATTTTTACATCAAGTGCTGTGCTGAAAAGAAGTTTTCTCTGTACCTGTAATTTGGGGATGTTAGGCGTGTTGTTTGTGCCCTCTGATCTGTTCAGAAAATTTGCAAACACATTACAAGATGTACTCTAATGCTAAATTATTCAATGTAAAGTGCAGACATGACATGAAGAATGTATCAATAGTCAAAGTCAGCAAAAGTGCCCTTTCAAAGGCCAAAATGTGAGCTACATTGCCTATTTTGGGGCAAAAATATTTGTTATAGGGTCCTCTTAAGAGACAAAAAGTGTGCTACAAAGTCTTCTTGGGAGCCAAAACATGTGCCTTAGTTCCCTCTTGGTGGTCAAAATAAGCTCAAGTGACCATCCAGGAGCCAAAAGGCAAGCTACATCGTTCTACTTGTTGCCAAATAAGGTGGGATCCAAAATAAGCAGAAGTACTCTGAGGAGCCAAAAAGTGTGTTACAGTGCCTTTTTAGGGGCAAAGAGATATTTGTTGGAAAGCCCTCCTGAGAAGACAAAAATGTGTGCTACAAAGTCCTCTTGGGAGCCAAATGTGTGCCAAAGTGCCCCCTTGGTGGTCAAAATAAGCTTGGGTGCCCTCTCAAAAGCCAAAACGTCTGCTAAAGTGCCTTCTTGGGGGCAAAGAAATGTGTTATAGAGTTCTCTCAGGAGTCAAAATGAGCGCTCAAGTGCCCACTCGGGGGCCAAAACACATGATGTATTTGCCCTTCGTCTTTGCCCCTGGACTTCAAAATGTCTGGGCACACCACTGTCAAAAGTCTTACCCTGATAAATAAAGAAGCAACAAAGATGCAGTGGTGAAATGTTCACATGTTATTCAGTGTAACATTCATTCATTCCATGTGACAATGGCAGTGGGGATAAGTTACTTTCCATTTTTTACCTCAAGTGCTCTGTATGACAGGAGTATGCTCTGTACCTATCAACAGGGGTGGATGGGGGTTATGCTAAACCATTTAATAGGAAGTGCAGATATGTGACAATAAAGCAAGGAAATTATGCATATATCCAATTGTTTCCACATTGTGGACTAATAAGCATGTTCACGAAAGAAATAAACATCTGTCACACTTACTGTCGCCTGTGTGTGTGTGTTCGTGTCAGTCGTGTGTTAATTTCCTCGCTCTCAGCGAGTGTTTCCAAACGTGAGATGAATTTCTAGTTTTTATGCATGAATGTGTGTGTGTGTGTGTATGTGTGTGTGTGTGTGTGTGTTCAGCATGTTTGATTAGAGGGACAGACGAGGCAGACCATATCGAGTCTGAATTCAATCCAATTATTGGCTTTCCTCACACAGAATGAGTCACCTACATTATTAATCTGCTGTCAGTTGCAAGTGAGTGAGTCTGATTATTTAAGACCAGATGTTTACAATGCGGGGATTGCTGCATGGCAACTCCTCCACCTTTACCACCACTGCCTGATACGTTGTGACGCATGCAAATGGTCAAGAACAAATCAGGAAGAATGGGCTGATCAGGGAAATATATTTCTTCCTGCAAATAAACCTCCTGTTTAACAGCATTTTGGTCCCTCTTTGATGTAACGGCCTCAGCAGTGGTTGTCTATTGTGGTGATTGTCTGTCAATATATTAAGTCTCAGTTCTATATATCAAACCCTCGACCTTCCAATTGAGGGACAATGACTCTAAATCTGAGCTACAGATCTGTGTTTTTCTCTGCTGAAAACTATTTCTGTGATTTATTCAGTTGTAATAGTGGAAACAGGGGCTGGACAGTCTGACAGAAAAGCAGAGGAACGCTAAATGGGGGAGTGATAAAGCATAATGTAAAGGCTAAAACACCAGCTAAACGCTAAGACTAGAGCTACAGGGGAAAAAAGATAGAGGCTCAATATAAAGACACAGGCTAAGGGCTTAAAAATGAGCCAGAGGCCAAAATACAGGCTCAGTATTCAAAAACAAGCTACAGGTTTAAAGTCAAAACACACGCTAAAATTTTAAACACAAGGTAGAGGCTAAAGAAGGCCCAATATTTAGACACAAGCCAAGGGCTTGAACACAAGCTAAAACCTAAAACATTGGCTAGGCTTAAATATTTGTTGAGAGACCGAAAGTTTTTCACACTGAATTTTTTTGTGATTTTGAATTTTATTCAATTAATTTTTGAAGTCGTTGAACTTTTAACACTTTTTTATTTGAATTTTCTTACACTGACTATTTTTTTTGGGATGTTGAATTTTTCTACACAGTATATTTTGAAGATGTTAAATTGTATATAGATTTATTAATTCGTTTTTTTACACAGTATTTTTTGGAGATGTTGAATTGAATACACTGGGGTTTTTTTTGTTGTTTTTTTTTGAGATGTTGAATTTTTCTACACAGAATTTTTTTGGAGATGTTGAATTGTATGTACTGATTTTTTATAATTTTTTAAACTATATTTTTTGGATTATTGAATGGTACATACTGCTTTTTGTTTGTTTGTTTGTATGATTTTTATTTATTTTATTTTTTTTTTAAGATGTTGAATTTTTTTAAAACTGATTTTCTTTTTTTTTTTTTTTTTTTTTTTTTTTTTTTTTTTTTTTTTTTTTTTTTTTTTTTTTTTTTTTTTTTTTTTTTTTTTTTTTTTTTTTTTTTTTTTTTTTTTAGATTTAGTTTTTTCACATGCCAAATTTTTAGAAACTGAATACTGAGGGACAACAACTTTTTTTTTTGTTGTTTTTTTGTTTTTTACAGCAAATTTATTTCAATATTGAAAAAAAAATTTAAAGGCACGAAAAAAAAATCAGTGCTTGAAATTTGATGGCTTTTAAAATTCAAAACCTGATTTTCATGTGAAAAAAATCAGTGTTAGAAATTCATATTCAAACTCTATTGGCACAGAAATACTTCCATTCTGGACTAAACACACAGCCAGTGTAAGTTGACACATGAGTAAGTTTTAGTGTCATTTTTAACCTTATGTCAAATCCCAGTTGTCTCCCCCATGCAAAGTTTTTATAGTTTAATTTGATTCATGAAAAAGTTGTGCTGTACTAACAAGGAGCTTAAAAAGTGGTGAACCGTGTAAGAAATAGAACGCAGCATGTTATAACGGGTTAAAATCTCTTTATTCTTGTCACGCCTGCATTTCACCTTTAACCTTGTATATAAATCTGCTCGTGGGAAGCAGCAGTTGTCTCCGGTCCCTGAACAGCTGGAGACAAGCTGTTTTCGGTAACACCGAGGGAGAGAGCTCATCAATTCATGCATCGTCTTTGTTCCCACTCCACAGGTGAGACAGAAGAAGAGAGGAGTGAAAAGAGGTGTGCGTGTCCCTGGGTTTCATCAGGATCTCAACAGCAGCTTCAGCCCCTCAGAGGAACTCATTAACCTCCATCTGAAGAATTATTAACTCACCTTTCCCTTTCTCTTTCTCTCCCTCACAGCTTTACTCATTAAAAGCCACCACTCCTCTTTTTTTCATTCCCACCTTTTCTTCTTTCTATTGTTTTCCTTTCAGCTTCCCCTGCTGTTCAAACATTGTCCTTAACTGTCACTTTAAAAAACAAATACAATCCTCTTAATGGTGTGTTCATGAAAGTTTTAATAAGAGCTCTGTTTTCCTGCGCTCTTTTGACCAGCTGCCCTGTTATTGTCACTTTGAAAGTTTCCCGCTGAGATCTGTGGATGCAGAAACATCAAAACACAGCTGGTGTCCATTTGGGGGCGCAGCAGGAGCAGTCAAACATTCACCCGAGTTATTAAAAGCAGAGTTAAAAAAGAATACATGAGAACAACCGAGGCTGGACCAATTAAACGAAATCAGATGATGAGAAGAAACACGCTGCAGAGGGTCAGCTCCATCAAACGCTCCATCAAACAAAGTCCAAATAGCTTTAAAGTCCTGTGTTCAAAGCCTGTTATCACTGATTAAATAAGTCTTTAATTACCTTTAACTGGAATGAAGCTACCCACCAGTACCTTATACCAATGGGACCAAAGACTCATCGTACAGTTGTCATAAATACATTTTCCAAATGACGTCAGGCCAAAACGCTTTAATTGTGTCTCTTCAGCGTACTCTGGCAAAAATAGACTTTCAGCAAAACAGCCATGAGCAGTTGTTGATGTCACACACCAGAGATGGACCAAAGCACCAGCTGTGTGTGTGCAGTGATTGACTACAGTGGTAGCTACGTATAGCAAAGTGTGGGGCCCTGACAGAGGGTGGTGTCCATGCTGTAAGTGTGAATGGGGGGGGGGTTACTGTGGAGGGTCAAACCCGCCCTGTTTCCAATATGGTCCCTGCCAAACATTCACTTCAAAACTCTACCTCAGAAACAGATGAGTGACATCACTGAGACTTTGTTCATTCATTACACAGTCTATGGATTGAATCAGCATCTCACACATTTAAGAATTTCAACTTTTTATTTCAAAATACTGACAGTTATCACAGGATTTTAACTTTTTTTTTTCTCATACTTTTACCTTATCTCAAAATTTCAACTTTTGATCTCAAAGTTTTGACATTTTATCTCAAAGTTTTGACATTTTATCTCACAATTTCAACGTTTAATCTCTGGGTTTCTGACTCCTCATCTCAAGGTTTCAACTTTAAACCTTAGCTTTGACTTTATCTTAATTTTGAATTTTGATCTCAGAATTCTGACACTTTAACTCAAAATCTTGACTTTGAATATCAAAATTTGGGCTTTTTATTTCAATTGTTTTTTTATTTCAATCACAAAATTTAACTTTTTGTTCCATTATTTTGGCTTTTATTCAAAGAAATTTTATTCATCTCAAATTTTGACTTTTATTTCAGAATTTTGACTCTTAATATCAAAATTTGGGCTTTTTATTTCAATATTTGTAAAATTTTAATCACAAAATTTTGACTTTTTGTTCCAAAATTTTGGCACTTTTTCCTCAGAAATTTTATTCATCTCAAATTTTGACTTTTGATCTCAGAATTTTGACTTTTCATCCCAACATTTTGACTTGATATGGGCCAAAAGAAATCTCAACAAGCTAAGTTTCCATTTAAATTTTTCTAACTGGCAGAAATGGGCTCCAAAGTAATGCCACATCACATGCTTGAATAAAGAGAAAAAAAATATGTCCAAGGTTTCCCCCAGAAAACTTGCTGTACCTATCTGCTGTACAATACCTAAGCCTGGTGGTAGAGAAGCCCACTGGTGGCCCACTGTGTTTTTAGGAAAAAAATGTTAAAAGTTAACAAGATTTTTGAAATGATGCCCACTATGTGTCATAATAAGCCATTTATTAAGAATACTTAAATGTAGAGTCTTACAAAAAGGCAAAACCTTGGAATGCGATTGTAACAAAAATTACAATTAAAATAAATAACATTGATTGTTTTCACTTAAAGGTGAACTATACAGAAATTTTTGGTAATATTTATTATATTGTTTACACACAACATTTAAACTTGTCTCCTCTGTTGCTCAGCGTCAGCAGCTGTGCATGCTCACTGCCACCGAATAGAATAAGCTGAAAAATGTCAAAAATTGTGTTGAATTTTTAAAATATGAATTATTTATACATAATTTTTCCACCAAAAGGAGGACATGTCCTGGTAAAAGAGGATGTTTGACTACTTTAAGCCTTGTGTTTTCACAGTGTTATCGAAAAGTCTGAACCCCTCTATTGGATATCAACTTATTTTGGATCCTCCTCCCTTTTTATGAATGTATCAAGTTTAATAATGCCCTCCTTTCTTAGTTTCTTTATACCAAATCAAGACTACAACAGAATAACACAAATGAAAAAATCTCAGACTGGTTGTAAACAGAGGCTGTGCAGCACTGACAGTGATGGAGCAGAAGCATGAGTCTGTAAAAACAGAGAGCTTGCAAACAGTTGTGCACTCCAGCAATTTCAGTCTGTGCACCAGTAGACACACACACACACACACACACACACACACATATGTACACATTTCAAAGCACTCCCCGCCCTTCAAACCTCACACCCTAATAGCTGTGATATTGAGCGGTTGTCGTTTAATCTTGGAGGAGAAATGCAAGCTGAGCCTGGAGATGGAAAAAGATGCCACATCTCTCACAGCAATATCTCTTCTTTGGCAATAAGTTCGGATTTCATTATACATTATGCAAGACACAATCTTCTCCTCTAAATGAAATGTGTGCGACACTTGAATGGCTGTCTGACCCCTCAGATTGGAAAAGAGAGGAGTGAAATTACCTGAATAAAAAGGCACATCATGAGTTCTTTGTTTCACTGTTGGTACAGTCTTTTCCCATGCTATTGATGGTCCTGAAGCAGCACCACTCCCTTCATGTTTGGGTTTCCAGACAAGGGATAGGAGCAGCTGAGAGGTGGATTGGATGCCAGAGTATCCATGGTAACAGTCTTGACATCAAAACGTCAATCACGGCTGTGAAAGGTTGCATGTGCATGATTGAAAGGGATGAGAGCAGGTGTGACAAATGGAGAATCTTTAAGCTAAATGTGCTTCTCTTCAAATGATTTACATTAAGATTAAAAAGTGCAAAGTGCAGTAAAACACAATGCTGCTTTTGATAGTTTTCTCTCAATTTCCATGATTTTTCTCTGATTTGAGTTCATGCTTTGTCTGCCCTTTCATGAGTGCATTTATGGTAATCCAGCAGCCCCCCTGTGAAAACACTCAGAGAACTCTCCTGCATTATTTAAAATCCTATTCTCTTCTTCTTTCCATTGTTTATTTCCCCAAATCTCGATTTTAATTCCCACTTATTCTCTTTCCGATGCCACATAAGCTTAGAGTCTTAGACGATTTCCTCTTCGAAGCCCCCAGGGAGCAGAAACAGGTGCTCCTGCTGAAAAACAAGTGCTATTTCTGAGGTCTCAGTGTTGCAACAGTAAATTATCAGCAGAGATTATCTGTCATCTCACCTCAACAACAGCATCAGACCTGTTAATGTAACATCTTAACTCTCAGTCTCTACCTGGATGATGTAGGTTCAGAAAGAGGGTTTAGTCCGTTTCTTTTCGTTTACCTGATAAATTGTGGGATCTTGTTGTTTTTTTGCATGTATGAGCAGAACTAAAGAGTTTCGAATAAGAGAAAAGTGGATGTCTATGATCATTCTGTGTCTGATTGGTGGGGAGGAAACATCATTTCTGTGTATGCAACGTTCAAGGAGGACAAAACAAGGTTACACATAAGACAAACAGTGACTGTATCAACACCCTGAGAGAAAAAAGAGTTAATATATCATCCATCTATCTACTGTAGGATGCTAAAAGGGACAAAACAGTCAGGATTAAGAGGTTAAAGACCCAATGAAACGTTGACCACAACTGAGGAACTGTTAGAGCAGAAGCTAGTGCATAAAAGTTGGCTTCAGAATTACATGGGAATCATACAGATCAGTAATATTTATATAAGGGTGAGTCACAACTTTCTTTCACTTGCTCCCTTGGCTTTAATGCACAACATCTGCCAGTCAGTCATTATAGCACATTTAAGAGCTGTCACTTTTTGCTGTTAAATAACAAAGACTTCATCATGCCATACTTACATTCCTACACACCTCAAAGAAGCACAAACAACAGAGCAAATACATGAAAAACAGGGTCATGAAATCATTACTCAGGTCTCTCGATCCTTAAAGGGACTGTGAGGACTTTCTAGGTGATCTTGAAAAAGTCCCATATCTAGATAATTGACTATAATCTACAACTTAAAATGAGATTATTACCACCAGAATCAGTTATTTCTAGATGCTATTTCCCAGCTTCCCTCATCAGGTTGGACTGGACCTGATTGATTTACAGTGTTTTCAATTTTCTATGACAACATCAAGCTGGCTGACAAAGTTTCCCAGTGAAAAGAGAGGTCCATGTAATTTTCCAATATATTCTGTAGCAATAGTATAAAAAAGAGAAGGGACAAAAGAGCAGAGTGATAGAGCTAAAGGCTAACGGGTAACGGGTGGTTAAGCTGTTTGTGATAATGTTCATTCTGCAGTGATGGGTTCAAACCTGAGAGTCTATCAATGAGGTTGGAGTTGGTAGATGAGCACTGGTAGGACATAACCAGGATTCACTAACGTTACACATTACAGACATGTCTCAGAGCACCAGGCTGTGAGTAGCTCTAAGTAAAGCCGGCTACTAAACAATGCTACACACTTAAAAAGTTTGGTTGTTGTCAAGTTTCAAATAACAGCGCGGCATAAATGTTAATAGATATATCACCTCGGCACACTGGATCTAACAAAATATTGTCTTGAATACAGAAAAGTGCGACATGACAGTGTGGAGCAAGGGTTTATGGGAAGTAGCCTTCATTGCTAGCACTAATGCTAGCTTTTCCAGAAAGTCCTCATGGCTACTTTGAGTTTCACGTATGACACCTGTAATACTCATCAGTGTTTTAAATTTACTGTAGGTGAAGTATTGGTCACACCCCAAACACACAGGGCAGTAGTTTTATTTAGATGCAACAAAATCAACTGAGCATCTTACAGTGTAACAACATTGACGGTATATGAATCTGAAAAATGGTCTTGTGTAGTTATATATAGACTGTTTGATTAACTTTACACAGTCTAAAATACCTTAAGCAGCTAAAAAGGAAAAGGGAGAGTATTGAAATGAGGTGCTCAGCATTTCAACATCCTGCATTTGCTGAGAGGGAATGCGGGCCCTCCATCTAATTGTAAAAGAAGCTCCAACTGTGGCAGATATATTCTTGTGTATTTGTATATAGACTGTTGAGTAATTTTAAACAGTTTACAATACGTAATAAGTACACCCAAGTGGATGTTAGCCTGCAAGAAAGCTAATGGTGCAAGCTCAGCAAAGATTAGGCACAGTCACCAAATCAATTTAAGCCCCTTGGGAACCTGCAACCATTTTACACTATAAAACCATTCCAAAACTAGTATATTTTACCGGCTTATTGCAATTTCTGCTAAAGGAAAAGGAAAAGGGAGAGTGTTGAAATGAGGTGCTCAGCATTTCAACATCCCGCATTCGCTGAAATGAAATGCGGGCCCTCCCTCTAGTTGTAAAGGAAGTTTCAACTGTGGCAGATATTTTCTTCTCCTTCTTCCATTCCTCCTCTAATATCAAAAAAGCTGATCAAAGAGATATCTTTTCGTGCTTCTAAATGTGTTGACACACTCGGCTGTTATCTACTACGCTCCCAGCAAAAGCAGAGTAAGATGAATAGTGGAATGTCCCATGAACAAATTATCCATAAAGTAAAAGGAGGATCAAAGAACTCCAAACTCAACCAGAAAGCTTTAGAGCATCATGTTGAAAAGCTTCACAAACTCGAGACGTACCTAATTTAGTAATGGATGTTTTCACTGCTCTCCAAATTGTCATTGTGTCACCTCGCATTTTCTGCAGGTGTGTAGAGGTGAGAAGAGGTGTGAGTCAGGTAGGGGGCTCACATTGTATTAGTAATTTGGTCGGGCACTGTGGCTAGATTGTGGCCACAAAAGGAAGGGATCTGCCTACCGAGGTTTAAAAGCCTTATTAATGTTGCCCCCACCCCCCACCCCCCCTCCCTATCACACGAAACAAGCTCCGTTCCCCACAGTGACTCCAAACTGACTGAGCTGTGAGGTCTGAAATGTAAAGGCCAACTAATGATGTTGAGCGGAAAGGAGACGAGGAAGCCGGGTCTCTTAGCAACAGTTTCTCCTCTCTGCTACCCTGGCAAGAATAAACCGGGTCCTCTCTGCACGTCTGTGTGTGTGTGTGTGTGTGTGTGTGTGTGTGTGTGTGTGTGTGTGTGAGCAGATGCATGTGTCTCGTAGCAGGTTTCATCATGTTCGCCACAACAAACAGCTCAGCATAATGTCCTGTGGTTACTTGGACCAGAAATTGCTTTTGTCTTCTTGTGTGTAAGATGCTTTTGCTTGTACTGACACATAGATGAATTTATCTCACACTGAACTTTGCAAACACAATCAAACCAAGTACAATGTACAATCTGCAACAGAAAAAGAATTTGGGGTTAATTTTAAGACATTGTTATATGGAAGCCTTTTGGGGCCACAATAAATTTGCTTCATTTTCTCGTAATAACTTATTTTTCTCATAATCTGGAGAAAAAAAATCTTGTTTTCTTGAAACGATGGGTTAATTTTTTATGTCACCCATCCTTATATTCAACTTGTTCCAGTCACACCACTCATGGTTTATCCACTTACACTAAATGTTACTGGCCCTTGTCTGTGATGCGTTCAGTGGCATTGTGGAAATTCTGGTTCTTTTGGTAAATAATTGATTCTACAAATCTATAAATGGAAATAGAATCTTTGTGTCTTGACCATTCTTCTTACTTTCTGAAATGCATCAAAATGCATCTGAAATTTACTGTTCAATTCAATTTCAGGCGACTGGACTGTAGCATTACAGCAGTTGAAGTAAAGGATGGGTGGTGTAAGAAATACAAAATAACAAGAAAAATAAGTTATCACAAAAAAAAACAAGTTACTTAAAACAATTTATTGTACAAAATCATCACCTTTAAAGACTTCTATAGGTGCCTCAGTGTTGATTTTCAGACAATTTGACAGAAGCAAACAAGATTTTTTTTTCTCAAGATAATGACAAAAATAAGTTCTCGTCTCAAAACACAGAGCAAATTTGTTGTAGAAAATTATGGCCTTTGAGGACTCTTGTCCTATGATGAGTTTTGAAGTAGTGTGAAATAATCCCACTTACCTAAGTTGATATTCAGCCCTTGACCTTAAGTGTCTGTGTTTGTATTTTACCTGGTGGAATTAGGCGGTGAGACTTTTTACAAACTGTTTTGTGCTTGTGGAGGATAAAGGGGCATAATTTGAAGAAAACATGTGTGCTTCCCTAATGAAGATTGGTTTATGATGGAAAAACTTAATAACTAGGGCATACAGGCACTGAAACGAGCTGTCTTTAGAAAATGTACGATACTTCAACTTTTTTATGCCTCATTTGTAGCTCATAGACACCAAACTTGTTATGTCTGCAGCTGTTTTTTCCTTTTTTCTGTTCCTGTATGTGTCCTATGTGTAACCATGGTTGCATTGTTTGTATACACGGATTAAGCTGTTAGTTGTAGCACGTCAATGCTAACTGGTGCTAGGCCCGAGCTGAAGAGAAGAAGTTAGGACGACGTGCCGGTGCTGCTGTGTGAGCTAGTAAGAGACAACATGGACTTGTCCTTCCATACATCACTATGGGGAATGAAGATTTGTCTACAATTAGATGGACCAGCTAACAATGCTACCAAGCACCAGAGGGAAAACCAGAGGTCAGAGTAGCATTATGCTAACTCAGAGACATGGCTAATGGAGCTAACATGGAACACAGCGTCACATTGGAAGGATTTCACCTGCTGTGAGCGGACAGGAAACAGGAGAGAGAGACTGAACAGATGGGTGGAGAGTCCAGTTAAGTCCTGGACCCTGTAGTGGTGGAGGCTGACTACACAATTATGGACAAGCTGTCCACTCTGATGGACTTTTCTAATCAATTGCTTTATTTCTACTTCTATATTTCTAAGCACAACCAGCAGCTTTGTCTTTTATTATGTTATCATCTTTATATATTCTTGGAACTCTGCGCTATACTTTTTGCATTGCTGCTGTGAGTGTGAATTGCCCCAGGTGGGATGAATGAAGGAGTATCTTCGAGGATGGATGCTAGCAGTTTTCTATCCATTGGTTAAGGAAATTAGGTTGATGACAGAAAGTGATGGTGTTCATGGGTAATGTAGTTTTCTCCACAAAAACACAATACCTATCACATCCAGGGTCACCAAAATCAACACAACATGAAAGTTTCTCTTGTTGCTTGAAAATTAAAACAACCAGTCATTTTCATATGTAACACACAAATTCCTAAGCTCATTGGCTATTTTTTTTTTGTGCAGATTAACTTGAAAAATAATGTTTCTCCAACTCTCTTCCAACTTCATCCAAGGTTTTCTGTTTGGTCTGATCTGTTGAGTGCAATTATTTTATTGATTTGTTTATCTACAGTACATATATCTGCAAACTTGTAGATGTGAACATGCTTACAAGTCAATACAAAATCAAATAAAACATATTGTGTGTGAGCTGGTGTCTTTAAAAAGCCTGTGAGACAGAAATGTGTTGTTTATGTGTGTGTATTGCGCCCTCTTGAGGTGAGATGAATGAACTTCTGACTGACGCCTCCAACACTGACTGAAAGCTTTACTTAACCTTCCAGTTGTCTTGGTGGTCAATTTGACCCTTTAAGGGAATTTGAGGGATTATCCCATGTTATTTACATGCTACATGCTATTTGCATGTGAAATAAGTCATTAATATTTTCTTTAAACTATTTGTGTTTTATAAAAATTAATTGAATCGTGCTGCCATTAAAATAAGTTAAATGATTTCTTGCATACACCTTCACATATACCTGTCTGTGATAATACATCAACATATGTACCTCTGATAATAAAGGATAAAAGTGATAGAAGTTCAAATTTTCTTCACTCAAAAGGCTAGCAGACTCAGTATCATCTTTTAAATCTCTTCTTAAAACACACTTTTACCGTCTTGCTTTTATGTGATGTCGTCTTCTTCCTCTTCTTCCTATTCTTATCACTGTGTCTATCTCTTCACCTCTCTATTGTCGTCTTTTGTATTTTTTACCACCCTGTTACAGAGCTGACTCACTTATTTATTTATCTATTTACCTCCCTATTTACTCATTCACTTACGAGTTTATTTTAATTATTTATGTTTTTATTTATTTACTCAATTATTTTCAATGAGTTGAGTGCTCCAGTTATCATTTCCACTCTAATTTTTAGGCTGTTTTATCCTTTTATTACCTTATTTATTCACTGCTATATTTCTTTGTTGTTTTTATCCTCTATATTGTTCCTGTTTGCTCTTTTACTCCCTCTCACCTCTGGTCCTCATGGTCTCACCATAGGGTCTTGCACTGCCTGAGTTCTCTTCTCTTTTAATTTTGATTGGTCTGTATGATTATTAATTTTTATTGTTGCTCGCTATTTGATTCACTGCTTGTTTGTTTGTTGATTGTTTGTTTGTTTGTTGATTTTGTCCTTGCTGTAAAGCACTTTGTGAACTGTTGTTTTTAAAGGTGCTCTATAAATAAAGTTATTATTATTATTTTATAAAAAACAGGTACATTTTTATGTAAATTTATTTTTTTATTTTACCTTTATTTAATCAGGTTGGTCCCATAGAGATTTAGAACCTCTTTCTCAAGAGACCTGGCCAAGACAAGCAGCAGCAAAACACAAAGTTACAGACAGAAATACAAAAAACTACGGATTACAAAGCTTAGCATTAAAGAATAAAACAGCACCAACTATGAGTCATATCAGTGAAACAATTGTTCAAGCAGCTGAGTCAAAACATTGACATTGACATTCAATAGAGTCTGCTTCCATTTCTTTCATTTTAGATTTAAAGACATTTAAAGAAACCAGTTCCTTGAGCTTTAGGTCATTTTGCAACTGATTCTAACCCAAAAGTTCTTTGCCTAATTTCAGTCTATGCGTTTGGGACAGTGAGCATGAAGAGGTCCTGAGAAAATAAGGCCTACCAAACCATACATTGCAAAAGTCATTGTAAAGTTTTGTTGTTGCAATAAATAAATAAATAAATGAAGAAAATTTTATACCTTGTACTTTTTGAGCAATAAGAACAGACAGTTCAGAGAAAATCTGAAGCAAATCAGACAAAAAGAACATTAATGTTTTGAACCACTGTTGGTATCACAGTCTTATTGCTTAACTTTTGGATCATTTCTTTCACTATACAGTAACTCTGTCCACAGTTAATAATCTATTTGTTTACACCTACAACCCCAATGAGAAACGTATTCCAAATTCCTCTGAACATTATTTTTTTTATTACATACTGACTACTCTTAAAGGAGAACTCCTTCATCTAATGTAGAAAAGAGGATTGAAGAGTTTTAGCTGTGGATACTGGAAAGCCAGACATGTTCAGCACGTTAACCCCCTGTTAAAAGACTTCACAACCTTATTTTTAGATACAAAACTAGAAATACTGTATATTTTGGGGGATATCATTGTAAGGGTCTTCAATACTTCACTGTTTTGTCAGGGAGTTTTCTGCTGTATTGAAAGCCAGCACATATAAAGCAAAACGTGAATTACACACAGATACTAATACACAAATGTACACATCAAACCGAGAGACTGGAGCAAAGATCTCTGGTGACATCTGGTGTTCAAAAGAATTGATATATGTTCATCTTTTCTGGTTTGATGTTAAATACTTTCTAAGGCCTGAGTAAAAAAAGATCCAATAACAAATTAGATTTGTCATGATTCCTACCGTTTTCAGATTATTTTACTAATCTCCAATGCAAATAGTAATATTTGATTCAAGTAAAGGGTAAATCTTGATTTGAATTTTCTTTTCCTGGCTGCTAGAAAGCCAACTTATGTTTGCACTTTTCAATACACACGTCTATTTCTGTCCAGTAATATAAAATAAGTGATAGACTGACCTCTGACCTTTCAGAAACAGCCACAAAACATCCAGACCAGATTTCATTTTTGTAAAATAAAATAATCAAACAGCAGACAATGGTGCAGCTCTGTCACTCTACACTCCCCATGAGTGTATATTTGTGTTCAAAGAGCTGTTTGTGCTTGTGTGTGTACATAACATTCTTCATTAAGAATCCAAGGGGGAAAAAGAGTTTCTTTTAAGGGGATTAATAAAAATATATCTTCTCTTTCATATCATCTTTTATGTGAACTGATGCCATAACCTTCTACAAACCTAGCTGTCACAACTCCAGAGCTTTTACACTTCTACCTTATCAGACAGTTGCACTAAACACGCTCTTGGAAATGAATTAAAGAGTATTTTAAGTTTTCTCTGGACCTGGTATGATGAGGATGTCAAAACTTTTACTGAAGCACTAAACTTTGACCCTGGCTTGATTTCAGGACCATGGTCAGCTCTAACATTAAATCTTCAGTTTATGACCAGACTGTACAGAGTCTATCATGAGCACAGTGCAGCTGAGAGGAGAGCATTCTGGGTATAGAGGGACAAGATGATACTGTCAGTGTTGCCAGGTTGGGCTGGTTTCTGCCCAATTTGGCTTCTTTTGACTTCACTGGGCTGGGAAAAAATAGTGTTGGAAGGGTTGTTCAAATTTGGGCTGCTTTTCACAATATTTAGTGGGTTTGTAGAACATGTTATGGGGTAAATATCAACAAGATAGTTACAAATTAAACCATGTTTCAATACACTGTCCCACTTTTATCATAATTTTTTTAAACACAAAGAATCAGTCCAACCTCACATCACTGATAGATAACAGTCATAGTTAAAATAAGAGTCACCGTGATATAGTGCTGCTCAATGCCAATTGTAAGAGCTCCAAACGGTTCAACCAAGTAACATAAAGGTGTGTTGGCCTGAGAGCCTGTCCTCTCAAGCTTGAACTCAGCATTTAGGGACTGTATTATGTTAAAGATGGTTAACTTAATACTTTATTTCAGACCCTTAGGTCCATATAAATGCATAGAAACAAAAACAAAAACAATGGACGAGATTATAGCTCAGATTGACATGATTAAAATACAAATAGACATTTGTATTAATGTTTCCAGTAACAGGATGAGAACCTTGTTTCACTCTTTGCGAGCTGAGAAAGTGACATTATTATTTCATTTTCTGAATCAATTAAACGACCCATGAATTTGTACATTAAATTTCGAGGCACAGCGTGAAATGTGGACACATTATTGTTCACAAACATGTGACTAGCACTCGTCCATCTTGGCAGTTTCAGAAATATTCTGAATGCATCATTATAAGCGACTAACTTTTTCATCTTTGCTTTCCTGTAGTTGCACCAAAGATGAGAAGTGTAAAGTCATAAGTCACAAGTCATTTCTGATAACATGTCCCAGATACCTGACTTTTTCCACTTCACTGAGGACTTGACCAGAGATAAAGAAGGATGGAAACTGCTGTTTATGATCGTCCTTTGCTCTAACTGTCAATATCACACTCTTTTTCTAATTACATGAAATATCAAACTGTGCACCGTAACTGGAACAGATGTTAAGAAGTTGCTATAGACCAGCACTATAAGGTGACAGGCTGACTAAGTCATCTGTTAACATCAGATGGTTCACAAGTCTATCCCCAATCATGCATCCAGTGTTACAAGCTCATACTTGTTTGGACAGATCATTAAAAGTAAAATACAAAGAAAGGAATGGGAGACTGGTCCGGAGCTCAAATCTTGGGTTTTTCCGTCCCATAGTATAACTTCAAGGCTCAGTGCAAGTTTCACAACAGAAACCCAAGCACAACATAAGAGTTAAAAACAAGGTGCCACTAAATAACTTGCAGGTCTTGCTATTTTTCATTATTTTTTTCACCTGTATTTAACCAGGTAAATAACCCGTTATGCCCTTTTGAAAGAGTGACCAAGCCAAGAGAGCAGCAGCACATGTCACAAAAATCAGACATTAACCTTTTAAGACTCAGCGTCCACTTATGTGGATATTACATTTCTGCCTCTCAGATCCATCAAACTTCATTTTTTAAAACCTAAATCTATCAGCCACATTTAGAGATAGTTCCCACCTCATGTTTTGGTGAAAACACAACTTTACACCCATGTTAGTGAGAATAAAGGTGTAGTTATGAACAATCACACTTAAAAGTAAAAACTAGTACATAACTAATAACACTAGAAACATAACTTCCTGCATAAAGACCAAGTTTGGTTTCTATACTTATTATGTCATACGGATCCTAAATAACAAGGAGAAATAAAAAATGCATACAAGACAAAGGTTTGGCTCTTAAGAATGAATGAATGCTTTATTTATGATAAAAAACAAAATCATGTTTATACAAAAAAAGAAAACAGACAGTAGCCAAAAAAAGAAATAGGCTGAAACCCCACGTCTTATTTTAGCCCACCCTATACCATCAAAATAATAAATAATTCACTATAAACATCAGTACATAGTACATTATTTCAAGACACATGAGGGCTTAAACTGAAAAATCAAGAAATCTAATTTAGTTGTACCCTTTGATCGGTTTAGATTTTAAAGTCTTCTCAAAAACTAACATAGAATTACACATCTTTATTTCATTGTTAAGTCCATACCATAATTTTACACCCAACATCTGTACTTGCAATTAGTCCTGACTGTGAGTTTCAAACATTAGTAAGCCCCTAAAGTTATAAATCCCATGTCTTAGCTTAAACCTTTTTTTTTTCAATTGAAAGAGGAATTGTATTATATACCACTAAAACTATAATTCTAATGTTTTTAAGTATATAATGTCCATCAATTTTAATGTATGCGATCTTATACAAAGCTGATTTATAGGATCTTGATAACACGACAGTAAGTTAATAGAAAACAACAATTTACAATGTGCAAATTGATTTACAAATTAAGAGCAGGATCTTGTTCCCAGATTACAAATCACATACATTTTTTTTAATTGCTCAAGACCAAGCTGACAGCTTCAAGATCCACCATTTTTTAAACATTTTAAAGAAGGTTCCATGTGGTGGGAGCAGCAAAGTCAGAGCAGACAGAAGGAACAGATGATTAAATGACCTCACAGGAACACACAGTGTGGTGACTTTTTGTTCTTTGGAGATGAGAACATAGAAAAGAAGGCACCACCCTTTTTTATAAGAGCTTTATAAATCAGCAGAAGACCAATCTGAGATTTTTTTTTACAGTTCACAGTGATTAGTGGAGCATTTACACCCAGTAACAAATCTCAGCACAAAGGTACACAGTGTCCAGTGACTGTAAACATTTAGCCGAGGAGCTCATTTACAGAACATCACCATCATCCAACAAAGGTAGAAAAGGAGATGAGACAAGAATTTTATTAGCTTTGAGGAAAAATCAGGATTTGTTTCTATAATAAAATCCCAACTTTGCTTTAAGTTTATTGGCCACGTTGGCAAAAGGTGATTTTAAAGATATCACTCTCAAGAAAAGAACCCAAGTACTTCAAGAGTTTCACAAGCTCTATTTTCAAGGATTCAAGGATTCAATGATTTTTGTGTTGTTGTATTTTTTATTCTGTAGCACTTTGAGATTGTTTAAATGTAAAGTGCATTATAGATAAAATGAATTTATTTTTATTATTACGGGACTTTATCGTCATGCCAGTTCACATTTGCATGTTAGTGGTACGAAATGAGTACTCAGGCCCCGATTTTTTAAAGCCTGTATAAATAATAAGTACACGTTACGGGAGTATCACAAAAATAGTAAAAAATATATGCAATTTAAATTAAATACGAAGTAAAATATTGCGTAAAATATGCACATTAAATAGAACCAGAAAAAGCCACAGTTAGCCAAGTTTTTTTCGATGATGCGTGCCAATGTGTATTAATATTATATGCCCAGTAATGTGTGTCAAAAGCCAAGTCTTTGACAGCGCCATTGGGTTTTGATTTGAGTTTCTGGAGAGGTTGAGATTTGTTTGTTGTGTTTGAGCTGGGAACTGGTGGTCAGATCTGGCAACCCTGGATACTGTGTTGAGACTTTGGAGTGGCTTTGTATTAATATTGAGACCATTTGCTATATGTACTTTGCTAGGAAACCAGATTATTTTCCTTGTTTTTTCTAATCATCAACAAAATATTGACACTTTTGGTTGCTTGTATTATTGTTATCGACCTTTAACAGTTTATTTTACTTCTGTATCATGTCCCCACTGCCCCCTTCTTTTTCAGAAGACTAGCTGAAGCGTTGCCTTGTTCAAGTCGTTTGTAAAAAGAGCAGGCACAATAAGCACAAGCTTCAGCCTACACTCTTTCCATTAGCTTCATCCATAACATGATATATAAATCTATTATGTATTTGTAGTGGGTGTATTTTAAATGCCAATCAAATCAAATAAATGACAAAAATAAATGAAGTGAGGTGAGATGATTCGTGAAATACAAAGTTATGCAGTGCATAAGATTTCTGTTGTGTCATCAAAATGCATGGGATTGATGGATGCAAAAATTTGATCAAATCACATTTTACCAGAGGTTGGTGGATAAACGCGAAATATTGATATCAATACTAATGTTGGTATCAGTATCGATCAATACCTGTGTGATGAGATCCATAATTAAGTTTTATTTTCACTTTCTCCCCTGTATGTGTGCTCCTCTCACTCCTCACTCCCTATCCTTATTATCTGTAAATTACTGATTTCATACATATTTTTCATGTTTAAATGATATCTTGAATGCTCATACAAATTAATTGCTGTTAACCATAAATATTCAAATTTACTGTTTTACCACAAAGCAGGGACAAAATTAAAGCACATGATTATTTACTGATTGAAAAAAATATTATGATTTTACTTTCATTCATGAATAGAAACAGTAGTTTTAGTTGTTGTATGTTATTTTGATACATTTTGACAAACTGCTTTCCATTTTGAAAGTATCAGTATTGATATCAGTGATCTTGGCCCTGTATTGACACTACTAAAAATGTTCTGGTAGAACTGCTGAAGACAATTAAGGCAACTTTTTGCATAGTTTATTTATGTTGGTGAGACAGAACTGCTTCCTGTCTAACCCACTTTTTCTTTTCTTACATGAAAAATGAAATCCAAGTTAAGTGAACTTAATTTTGTCCAGTAGATTCAGCAAAACTAGTCTTTGTATGAATTACTTCATCCTTTGATGTTTTTGATGAAGTTTTGAGTATTATTATAAAAAGCTTGTGACGGCCTAGGGTTTGGTCTTTCTGTTCTTTGCCTCTGTCTCCCCTGCTGCTGCTTGTCCGTCTGCTTTGCAGGTAGTTGTGGGTGGAGTTTGGCCTGAGTGAGTGGATGCAGCACACCTGAGTGGGCTGGGCTTGCACCTTCACACACAGCCACACACACCCAACACTGCACACACACACTTACTTCTACTTACATTGCTTATTTTTCATGTAAATAAATATATTTTTCTGAAATGTGACCGACTATGTGTGGTCTCCCTCTTTTGTCACATGCTTTTGAGCCGGGCTGTGACAAACTTAATTATATCATTTACATGAAGCATGAGGGGTTGCTGGTCTACACTGTTGGGCGTTGCTCATCTACACCATGTAGCATAGACAGCAGGTCTATTTCATGTTGTGTAGGCAGCAGGTCCACATTGTAGTGTGTAAGCAGCCAGTCCACACCAGCATGGACGATCAGTGTAGACTGCTTGTGCCACCCGTGTGATTCATCCATGTACAGCAGGTCTTTTTCATGTTGTGTAGGCAGCAGGTCCACATTGTAGTGTGAGCAGCCAGTCCACACCAGCATGGACAGTCAGTATAGACTGGCTGTGCCACCCGTGTGATTCATCCATGTACAGCAGGTCTATTTCATGTAGTGTAGGCAGCAGGTCCACATTGTAGTGTGTAAGCAGCCAGTCCACACCAGCATGGACGATCAGTATAGACTGCTTGTGCCACCCGTGTGATTCATCCATGTACAGCAGGTCTTTTTCATGTTGTGTAGGCAGCAGGTCCACATTGTAGTGTGTAAGCAGCCAGTCCACACCAGCATGGACAGTCAGTATAGACTGCTTGTGCCACCCGTGTGATTCATCCATGTACAGCAGGTCTTTTTCATGTTGTGTAGGCAGCAGGTCCACATTGTAGTGTGTAAGCAGCCAGTCCACACCAGCATGGACGATCAGTATAGACTGCTTGTGCCACCCATGTGATTCATCCATGTACAGTATGCTCTCATGTCCACTGTGTGCCCTCCTCAGTTATGGTAACAAGGTATGGCAAGGAATTAAGTTAGGTTTCCAGTTCAAGAAATACCAAATGAAACAGATAAAAGATAAGATAACAGAGGTTAGAAGATATCAAGATCATCTCTTGTTGTGCTGATGAACTCAAAAAATTACCTTACATTATTTAAATTATTCATGTTCCGGAAACAAAACAAAAAAATCACAGTCTTGTATTTTAAACAAATATCTTTAACTTCAATACCAGATATATTAGTGTAAAGACACCAACTTGAATTTTGGTTGTTGATTTCAGGGATTCAATTATGTTAAATCGACTTCTCCCCAGAGTTATTTTTCTTAGTGTATTTGGTATCGGATCATAACAAATTTTGCAGACCACTATGTTTTACGTCTAAGGTTCCATTCTCTCACTTCCTGTACCTCTCTCTCTCTCTCTCTCGCTCTCTCTCTCTCTTTACGCACTTCACTCCACACGGCTGCGCATCTCCTGAGCACTCAGAGGAGTAAGAGACACGCTGCTCGGTTTCTGTGAACTCAATCAAGTGAACGCTGTTCAACACGGAGTCCAGGAGCCAGAGTAAAGCGCAGAGACTGGATCTTTTTCTCCGGGTGTGAGCTGTAGTAAGAGCCGCGTGAAGCTGCGGTTCATCGGAACGACTTGTTTCGGACTTTGATGCGATTTTTGCGCACTTTCACACCTGAAACCTCACCAAGATGACACGTTGATCCAGCAGTTGTAGCTCGTGTCAGGGATTTGCTGGGTTGCACTACAGGGCTTTTGTAGTCCCCTCTTTAAGTCCGGACCTGGTCACTCAGAGATAAAAAACTGAACCGCAGCAGGAGGTGACACTGATGCAAACGCGTGAGAGGGTTTAGTGCATCTGTGCATCCTCCTGCTTTAAAACCATCGGACAAACTCTCACTTCTGTGTGTGTGTGTGTGTGACACCGCTCTGAAGACAGGTCCGTGCGCCTTCACCTCTTTGTTGTCACCATTGTGCAGGGACTATGTTGATGAAGGAGTACCGCATCTGCATGCCTCTTACAGTGGAGGAGGTGGGTGAAGTTTTCTTTCTCTTCGTCATGTTTTGCATCTTCCTGACGTCTCTTAACACTGTGTTTGTCAACCAAAGTAACAAACCTCACTGCTGCATAGTTGTATGGAATCATCTTTGACGCACTGATGTTCACTCTGATGTGCCATTACTGAGAAGTTAGCAGTGCTGGGCTTATTTTGCAACAAAGGACACACTGAGCTTCACAGCACATGCAGAGTCCTGCAGCCACCGCCGGGTGGAGCTGCTGCTGTCTCTTCAAACTTGCAGAGAAATCGTGCAAATCTTGAGGGATTTATGTGGCACTTGCAGGAAAGGGGGCAGTGTGGTCATGGCAGGTCGAGTCCTGCATGTACTCTGACTGTTTGGGTTCTTACTCTGTGAAGGTGTTAGAGTAGATCATACACATACATGCTCTATCTCTTACCCAATCAAATCACTGCAATGATGTTTTTTTCTATTATCCCACATCATACTGCTGTCCTTGTTATTGTTTTCTCCTTTTTGCATGCACACAGTTTCTCTCTCACAGAGTGAAATGATTCAAAATGCATATTTAATGTCCATATTTGAGTCACACTAACACACATTGTTTGTGTTTGTGTTTGTGTAAATGTGTGAGAAAAGAAGAGACAGTGGAGCGTCTGCAGACTGAGGTTCCCTTCAGGTCACACTGACACAGAAACTGCTTCATGACCCAGTAATGCTGCTGTGTTTATACACACCAGGCTGCAGACAAGATGCCATATTTCTGAAGCATTTAGTGCTCGGCTCAGTTACAGCTGTGTTTGTTTGATGATTTGAGCCTGGTTGGTCTCTGTATCTTTTTTATGATGTCATGTAATAGAAGGTGTTTCACCTTAAATGTTCAGTGAAAGCACCAAAACAAAAGGCAGACAGCCTCCAGATGATGCACGTCTCTGTTATTTTCTCCTGAATGGCAGATGTTCTAGCTAAGGTGAGTGATTGAGTTGAACTGTCACACAGGTTTTACACCCCATTTAACCTGCTTCATATCGACGGTGAATGTCTCGGTCACACACACATGCGACAATGATATCACGAGGACTCTAAGTGACGTCTAAAATAAGTCAGACAAACCTTTGTTAAGGAGAGACGTCAGCTCTTTTCGTGTAACACAAGAACCAAACCAGCTCCTACTTTAACTTCAGTAGACATGAAAATTAGTGTCTCGGAAGAACTTATTGGGGGGGGCACTCCTGAAATCCGCTGATCCTTATCTCGCTCCATCATTCTGCTTTGGACCTCTTTCTTTCGACAAGTTTCATGTTTATAATTACCAGCGTGCTGCTTTATCACAGCTCTGTCCTGAGGCTGATTGGCTCTTCTGCTTTTCTCCGCTCCACCGCTGATGAAAGGCAGAGTTTTTTCACCGTGGACGATTAAAAGCTATCACATCTGTTGTGGTGATAATGATAAAACCTTATCTAATCTATTTGATCTGTCATTGGTTTGGCAAATGAACATTTGTTGCCTGATAATCTGTTTATTTCTGCAGAATAGAAACAGTGCATCCTCTCACACACACACACTGAGACACACACAGAAACAAGACTGTTTAGTTTATGCCTGTGTGTTCAGAGTGTGTATGATCAAAAAGAGTTAACCCCTTTTTCTAAGTCATTAAATACTGCAGCTTAGATTGTGAAAATACCACTGAAGGTAGGTGTGCAGCATCAAACCTGGACTCTTTCTTAGCTTTAATTGCTTATTTGACTCTTATCTTGACATGGCAGGGAGCTCTTATTAAGATACACTGCTCTAATGATTTCTTTTCCAGGAGCAATAACAGCACTTTTCCACACTCATTCTTCAATCTTTACGAAGCGTATGTGCTGGCAAAACGAACAAAAAATCACATGAAATTCAGGCTGTTCCTGAAGTGACAGATCATACAGTTTTTCTGGATTGTTTACTCATAGGCTGTGTCTGAAATTGCATACTAACGTACTAGGGTCAATGATGTGACGTCCCTTTTTTTGTGTCCGAGTGCAATATAAGGAAGGTAGTACTTAACTCATAAAGTAGTGTACATAAAGAAATAAGATACTTTGGACACAATAAACTTGTGTAGAAATTTGATAATTTTATATTGTACAAAAAAAACACAAAACCAAGGAGTTTGGGGGTTTTACAGTCCACCACGTTGGCAGGACTGTTCATTCCACAGTAATTAAACTCTAAAAATTGAATGTCACTTATTGTAAATGGAAATTAAAAGTACAGTGGCATTATTTTATGCTTGAACCTTTTTAAATGAAACATTCTTTGCAAATGAAAAGAATTTTAAAGCTGTTGAGAAATTTAAAAAACTTTTGTCCCGTAATTTTCACCTTGTCAAATGTCAGGGTGGTGCAACCGTAACATTAGACTTTTATTTTAAAGTGAAGAGAATAAAACAGGAAACAGGAAACTGCATCAGCCAGAGGAGCCCAAATGACATT
>RPOG01001160.1:0-135791 GCA_008086565.1 Thalassoma bifasciatum
TGTGATCCAGGTAAACTCCTATTCTTGAAGAGCCATCAACTGAGATTCGAGTTTCAACACTGTTGTGCAAAAACGTGAAGCTACGGGTATAGTAACAAGATAACGCCCAAGATTTGTCGTTGCGTCCAAATTCACACTCTTCACTGCTCCCTGCTCTGCTGATATTCTTGTATGAAACTGCGATGTAAATTTCTTCACCGCTCCACTCCACCTCCCAGTAACAACGTCCAGGCAAACTCTCTTTACTCAGAACCTGCCAGGCATCGGTGAATCTGTCCGGATGTGTTGGATAAGACCCCTCGCCGTAAAATCTTATCTCTCTGTTCCCGTTGTATAATGCCAAGTGATTATTAACTGTGTTTGGATCCAGAGTGATGTCACATGAATACTTTAAGAACTCAGCTCTGGTCTTTGGCTCTGGTTCTGGCAGAAAAGTCTCCACTTGAGTCAGTTTCTGTGAGATGTTTGTCCATCCCTCTCTGAGAACGTCTTGTAGTTTGTCTGTGATTTCTGTCACAGCTGCTGTCACATCCTGAAAGTGTGTGAGAGGACGGATGTTGATGCTGGATGAGTGTGTAGATGGACTGAGTGCTGACAGTGAGGGGTAGTCCTGGAGAAACTGGTTGTGATCCTGTGTGTGTGACAGCTTCTGCAGCTCAGCGTCTTTCCTCTTGTCGAGTCACTAGAGGAGCTCCAGCTTCTCCTGAAGCTCTTTGACTCCACTCACTTCAGTTTCCTGCTGGGATCTGACCTGCTGCTTCACATCAGAGCGTCTTTTCTCCATGAGACGGATCAGCTCAGTGAACATCTTCTCACTGTGCTCCACTGCTTTATCAGCAGAGACGTTGATGGCCTCCAGCTCCTGTTGAAGCCGCTCCACATCTTTCTCTCTGTCCAGGATTCTCTGCTGGATGTTTAGTCGACTCCCCTCCAGATCTTTCTGCCTCTCACTTCTTTCTGCTGCAGCTGAGACTGTGTCATGGTCTTTGTGTTCGTCCACAGAGCAGAGATAACAGATCAACTGTTGATCAGTGCGACAGAACATCTTCATCACCTCATCGTGAAGAGAGCAGACGTTCTCCTGAAGCTTCTTGGACGGCTCCATCAGCTTGTGTTTCTTAAAAGTTGAGGATTCATAATGAGGCTGAAGGTGTTTATCACAGAAAGAAGCCAAACACTGCAGACAGGACTTAGAGGCTTTCAGTTTCCTCCCAGTACAAACATCACAGGCCACATCTTCAGGTCCAGAGTAGCAGTGATCAGCAGGAGCAGCTTCGAGTCGAGTCTTCTTCAGTTCCTCCACTATCACTGCTAACATGGTGTTTTTCTCGAGCGCAGGCCTCGGTGTGAATGTTTTCCTGCACTGAGGGCAGCTGTAGACTCTCTTCTCATCCTCTTTATCCCAGTGGGTTTTAATACACTTCATACAGTAGCTGTGTCCACAGGGAACAGCCACTGGATCCTTGAGTAGATCCAAACAAATCGAACAATTAAAATGTTCTCTGTCCAGCTGAACTCCTTTCTGTGCCATCTCTCCTCTCTTCTCTCAGGAGCAACGCCTGTCTGAGTTTTACTTCCTGACTTTTAATAATCTCTGAGCTCTGATCTATAAAACATGTGTCAGTGCAGTGAACAGGAACAGTCAGATCCTTCATGTTGGTTACACCCATCGTTAAAGTCTAGATCTGTGGTGCTGACTGTTTCAGAGCAGGAAGAGGAGGGAGGGTTTTATCCAGATCAGATTTCTTCCTGGAAGGTTGTGGTTTGAACATCACTGACTGAGCAGCTACACAAACTCTACATTTTCTTCCCACAGGCCGTCACACTGATGAACAGTTAAAATAATGATAATAATAATCTGTTTTCCTGCTGTCAAGTCTCAGGCTCATGCACATTCTCTCTGTTGCACATTTTCATTGCACTATTTAATTTAAATGTGTATTTATATATATTTTTTTCTTTCTAATTTGTTGTTTCTGAATTTCTGTTTTTTTTATATACATATTTATTTGATATTTGGTGTTTATTTTTCCTTGGTTTTGTTCAAAGAGAGCACAGTTAAAACCTGAAACCAAAGCTGATTCTGATTCTGTAAAAACTTATGATGCTTATTTGATTTAAAACAGCCAGAAAGTGACGACAAATAGTCAGAATATTAATTTTATGGCTATTATTCAAGGATTCAATGGTTTTTATTGTCAAATTTTCTACACATACAGGACATACAGAAAAATCAAGATACTGTTCCTCTCTCTCCATCCAATCTCGACATAAAGAAATAGGAAATAGAATTAAAATATAAATTTTAAAACTTAAATATAAAAATACTGTTATAGTAAAAGTAAAAAAGCTTATGAGCCTTATACATTCTTTGTAAATAATGCAATTTTTTTTTCTAAATTGCTCATTTCTAATAACTATCTTAAGTCTTTATTATTATAGTAATAATGATAATAGTAGTGGTGATGATAATGATAATAATAATGATTATTATTCCTGTTGTTGTTGTTACTATAATTATTATTACTATAGCTAATTTTTTAGCTTTTTCTGTTTTAGCTTATTTGTTTTTTATTTTTATTTTTTTTCTACTTTATTATTTCATTTGATTGTTGCATTTTTTTGCACTTTGAATGTTTGTGAGCTGCTGTGACGTAGAAATTTCCCCTATGGGAGATCAATAAAGTTTATTCTATTCTGTATATTTTTGTTATTCTTTATTCATAATGACTGGTATAAAAATGGCTTGTTTGTCAGGAATTTATCTGACACCAAAAAAAATATGATCATTTTATGTCTGTGTGAGCGTCACATTCATTTACATTGAATACAAGTATGTTTTAAAATCTTTTTGGATTTTGTTCATAACTGTGGTGGAAATTTCCGACCATCTTAGATTATTTTGTATCCAAGCAATTTGTTTTTAATTTTTATTTTCCTGGATTTTCTATTTTAACATTTTACACATTAGACTAAATTTACAGCACAATACTGAACTTTGTGCTGTTTTGTTCTTATTTTTCTACAGGTGTTTACATTGTTTATTCCCCCGGCTGCCCTTTTATTGTCTCTTGTAGATAAATAAAGTTTTTGAATTTGAAAGTTCACGTAGAATAAAGTTGATATCCCGATCGGAAAAAATATAATTGTCGCTCTGTGAACTTATCCAGGCTACTCTGTGTGTACAACAAAGCATAAAAAGATTATGTTATATTAAAGATAATACTTGAGCGGTCAAAATGGGGTCAAAAAGGTTGGGAACCATGGCCCTAAATGACTTCAGATTATTTCAGTTCACAAAACTCAGCTGAGGAGTGGTGATAAACAAACGAGAGTCCAGCATGAAGAGGGTAAGTGAACGTGGTCTGGACTCTGTGGAGCAGAGTCATGGTTTCAGAGACGCTGTAAAAAGACAGAACACCTGCTCTCTGATCCAGGTAAACTCCTACTCTGGAGGATCCTGATGCTGGGATAGAAGTTTTGACTTTGTTGCACCAAAAGTCAAATCTGCTTCTGCCACAATCCAAAGCCCAAGATTTGTCATTGCATCCAAATTTGCATTTTTTGGACAGCCCTGCTCTTTTGATATTCCTGTATGACACTGCTACAGAAACTCCTTCTCCACTCCACTCCACCTCCCAGTAACAACAACGAGTCAAACACTCTCTACTCAAGACCTGAAAACAACCAGTGAATCTGTCTGGGTGACTAGAATGAGACTGACGCTGTGTTAATGTTGCTTTTCTGTCATCATTACAGAGTAAAATCCGTGTATGTGCTGTGTTTGGATCCAGAGTGATGTCACATGAATACTTCAAGAACTCAGCTCTGGTCTTGGGCTCTGGTTCTGGGAATAAAGTCTCCACTTGAGTCAGTTTCTGTGAGATCTTTGTCCATCCATCTCTGAGAACGTCCTGTAGTTTGTCTGTGATTTCTGTCACAGCTGCTGTCACATCCTGAAAGTGTGTGAGAGGACGGATGTACTACGACCTACTCACACATCTACCTGACTCACGACTGTCACTCCCCATCAGGACCTCTTTGACCAACACTAGGACACACACACTGTCGAAGACGTCGAGTCGCAGAAAGGAGAAGTGCTCAGTGATCTCCTGCTCCAGCTTCTCCTGAAGCTCTTTGACTCCACTCACTTCAGTTTCCTGCTGGGATCTGACCTGCTGATTCACATCAGAGCGTCTTTTCTCCATGAGACGGATCAGCTCAGTGAACATCTTCTCACTGTGCTCCACTGCTTTATCAGCAGAGACGTTGATGGCCTCCAGCTCCTGTTGAAGCAGCTCCACATCTTTCTCTCTGTCCTGGATTCTCTGCTGGATGTTTAGTCGACTCCCCTCCAGATCTTTCTGCCTCTCACTTCTTTCTGCTGCAGCTGCCCTGCCCTCGTTCACCTGAAGTTGCTTGAATGGCTCTACCAGCTTGTGTTTCTTATAAGTTGAGAATTCATAATGAGGCTGAAGGTGTTTGTCACAGAAGGTGATCAGACACTGCAGACAGGACTTACAGGCTTTCAGTTTCCTCCCAGTACAAACATCACAGGCCACATCTTCAGGTCCAGCGTAGCAGTGATCAGCAGGAGCAGCTTGGAGTCCAGTTTTCTTCAGTTCCTCCACTAAATCTGCTAACATGGTGCTTTTCTGCAGCACAGGCCTTTGATCGAAGGTCTTCCTACACTGAGGGCAGCTGTAGACTCTCTTCTCATCCTCTTTATCCCAGTGGGTTTTAATACACTTCATGCAGTAGCTGTGTCCACAGGGAACAGTCACTGGAGCCTTGAGTAGATCCAAACAAATCGAACAAGAAATCCTTTCTCTGTCCAGCTGAACTCCTTTCTGTGCCATCTCTCCTCTCACGGACGGTGGTTGTCAAATAATTCCTCCGTCTCTGGTACGAAATGTTGTCTGAGCTTTGATTAAGGACTGAGGTCTTTGGTCTAAGGTGTGCTTTCCCATATTTACAGCCTGCAGTTAAACTTGGACTTTGACCCATGACACTTTGCTCTCATTAGTTTTATATCCTCATATTTGTATGTTTCCTATAAAGCTTGTCAGAGTAAACTTTTTTCAACCATTTTTTTAAGAGTCACTGTTCAGATTTGCAATTTTTTCTCCTGATTCAGATCCTCAAAGCCTCTTGGAGAACTTTTATTTCAGCTTTTGTCTTGTTGTGGACTTCAACAAATATAATTTGATTACAGCTTTAAGTATCATAAAACCATATTTCTCCAGATACCATAAAACACTCAGATCATATTATATCCCTCATGGAAATCAATCATTCGCTAAGCAGCTGCTCTGACTCTTCTGAAATGTTACATCACCTGCACTGCAAAAACTGAAATCCAAACAAGTCATTGTGTCTAATTTTTAATGAAATTTGTCTTATTATTCTTGATATGAGCTACATTTAATTGATAAGTCCAGGAAAGAGTCTTATTTCAAGTTATTTAAAGACAAAAATTAGGTCTGAATTGCTTGTAACAAGTCAAAAAAATCCTACAAAGGGGCAAGATAAAAGTTTCTTGTATCAAGACGTCTTTCTAATTTCAAGAAACTTTACAGGTGAATTTCTAATCCTATTGGTAGAATATTTTTTAAATTGTTATAAGTGTCTACACCATCAAGTGTACACAGCCAGTTGACTCCACAGAGCGTGAGTCACCTGTGTGATTCATCCATGTACAGCAGTGTGTCATGTCCACTGTGTGCCCTCCTCACCCATGGTTACATCACACACTGCATCCAACTCCAGAAAAACGCCCACTATTCCACAAATGCTGTATTTTAATGTTTTATTTGTAAATTGAGTGAATTGTTTTGGGGGTAAGTAGTACAAGCTGTCACTTCCCGTCCTCATTATCAGTTTGTCAAAACAATCACAACAAATGAAACACAATTAACTGTTCTGATATGATAAAATACAAGCCACACGACACATACAAAAAAAAAAATCTTATTTACACATAACATCTGGCTTTATATCTTTAATATTCAAGATTAATATAGAAGATGATGAAATTCAGAAATAGAGAAAAACACAATCAAATATGTATAAAATGCATTCAGTAGCTGAGCAACAATCATGAATTCCTAGATTAGATAACTGAACACTTGACTTTCTCCCTTCACACAACAAATGAGTTTAAAACACTTAAGTGTCTGATTGAAGTAAACAGCATGAGATAGAAATAGAGAAAGGGGGGGTTTTACTTTATAGTCATTAATTAACATGATAGCAGAAAAGATGTGAAAGTCCCACCCACAAAGGTTGACTGACAGCATATGGAAAAGAACTCAAAGCCAAAAAAAAACCCATCTAAAAATAAAGAATAAACAATTTGAGCACTTACGCTTACCCACTTCCCCTGAGATTACTTCTGACTACTTCAGTTGAATAAACTCAGCTGAGGAATGAGATGACAGGTAAAACATGAGTCCAGCATGTAGAGGCTGAGTGAACGTGGTATAATAATATAATATAATAATAATAATAATAATAATAATTAAAGCTGCCAAGCAGCGATAAGCGGGACCGAGCGCATTGGTCATTCGAGGCACACGTGGGGTTATGGCACGTTGGTCAATCGAGGCCCCTGTGGGGTTTAGAGCACATGGAAATAGAGTCAAATTTTTAATTGGCTGTTGCCAATAGGAGGCGCCTTTCTTCGTGTGAATGAAAATCATATGGTTGCATTCAGGCTTGGACACTGAACATTTGTTTGTGTTATGGTCAGGATCTGACTTTGTATAAGAATGTTATCATTAAGAAATTGTGTTTCTATATTAATGGTCAACTGTGTACAGTTTGGGTGTTTCCAGTAGGGGGCGCTGTACATTGACACCTACATGGACTCAGGCTGTGACAGCGAACATACGTGTGCAGTTTGGTCCGGATCCGAGTTTGCGAACCAGAGATATAGAGGTTTGATTCTTCAAAAAATGGTCAAATTTGATCGCCGTTTGTGGCCACGCCCTTTTACCCAGGAAAAATTCAAAAATACCTTTGGTGCATATGAGTTTTTTGTACACGTACATGCAGTTTGGAGATGATCGGAGAAAAACTGAAGGAGTTATTAGCAGAATGCAAAACAGGAAGTAGCTCCATGCTACACAGGAAGTGGCCCAATTCTGAAGCCGTGAAACTTTCTTTGGTATAAAGTGTTATATTTTCGGATAGGTCTTTACATGAAGAATACGCATGAGAATTTTCACGCCGATCAAAGTTTGTTTAAAAATTAGCGAAGCACTTTTTTTTGCGCTAGCTACGACAAAATTATGCGATCCGGCCGGAATTTTCACGGGAAATTGGCCACATACCGGTGGTGCGTCTAAGGGAGCACCTTATTTAAAAATTGTTAACAAAAAATTGGATTTAAAAATAAAGGAGTTACGAGGTCACAAAGTTGGCGAGTTTTCCGAAAATGCCGACGTTGACCTAAAATATCGGCAGTAACCCATAAAATGGTAACAAAATGTTTTATATATTCCGAAAGGCCTCGGAAAGATCTATCTGGAAAAAAACTGTCATGGCGATACGATAAAACAAAAAAAAAAAAAACACTCAGCGCCCCCTTGAGGACAAACGGGAAGACTAATGAAAACTCTTTTAATAACTTTCAATCCTCGATATATTTCGCATACACATGAAAAACTTGAAGTTGATCGGATAAAATCCCTAGGACAAGTTCGTTCAAATAGGTACCCTATTTTTGGCCAAAATGGGATATTTAGGCCTCATTTCCGAACTTCCTGTCCAGAATTTCCACATGTCCCTTAGAGACTTTTTTGTAGGTCTGGCAAAGGCCTTCTGTATCTACTAAAAATCACAACTATAGCACAACTTTCCCGGAGGGGCTAGCGCAGCTAATCCGCGCCTAGCATAGCTAGCATGCTAGAAATTTCTAGGCGTGGCGCCTGAGTAGCGGTTACACATTCACGGGGGTGTGCCATAGTGTTACGCTCTTTAATTTTAGCGAAATACCTGAAAAATGAGTGAACTGGGTCCCAAAGAAAGAATAATAATCCTTAGAGTTACAAGAGGGTCCTCGCTGACACTTGTCAGTGCTCGGTCCCTAATAATAATAATAATAATAATAATAATTATTAGGGACCGAGCAGACTGGGTCAGCGAGGACCCTCTTGGAATTGCTAGGATTATTAGGGACCGAGCAGACTGGGTCAGCGAGGACCCTCTTGGAATCCAAAGGATTATTATTTTTCTATCTTTCCTGCCCAGTTCGCTCATTTTTCAGGTACTCCTCTTGAGATAAACTCAGCAATTCTAGGGCACACCCCCGTGAATGTGTAACCGCTACTCAGGCGTTACGTCTAGAAATTTTTTTCATGCTAGCTACGCTACGCGCGGACTAGCCGCGCTAGCCCCTCGGCGAAAAATTTTCTATAGCTGTAAATTTGTATAGGTTGGATACATGGACGCCACACCTACAAAAAAGTCTCTTATGGACATGGTGAATTCTGAACAGGAACTTCAGAAATGAGGCCTAAAGGTGCTATTTTTGGCAAAAATAGGCCACGTACTTGAACGAACTTGTCCTAGGGATTTTATCCGATCTATTTCTATGTTCTCGTGTGTATGTGACATATATCGAGGATTAAAAGTTATTAAAAGAGTTTTCATTAGTCTTCCAGTTTGGCCACAAGGGGGCGCTGAGTAAAACGTGGTTTTTTTTTTGGTCGGAATCGCATGACAGTTTTTTTCCAGATAGATCTTTCCGAGGCCTTTCAGAATATATAAAATGTTTTGTTACCATTTTATGAGTTACTGCCGATATTTTAGGTCAAAGTCGGGATTTTCCCAAAACTAGCCAACTTCGTGACCTCGTTACTCCTTTATTTTTATATCCAATTTTTTGTTATATTTTTTTCTATTAGCTGGACCCTTAGACACACCGCTGGTATGTGGTCAATTTCCCGTGAAAGTTCCTGCCTAACCCCAAGATTCAGTCGTAGCTAGCGCAAAAAAAATTGCCTCGCTAAATTTTAAACGAACTCCGATCCGCGTGAAAATTCTCATGCACATTCTTCGTGCAAAGACCTTTCAGAAAATATAACACTTTATATCAAAAAAAAATTCAAGACTTCGGAATTGTACGAAAATACTTCTACTTCCTATTTTAACATGGTAGCTAATTCTGCTAATAACTCCTATGTTTTTGTTACAATCATCTCCAAACTGCACGTATGTGTACAGGACACTTATATGAACCAAAGGTATGTTTTGAATTTTTCCTGACTGGAAGGGCGTGGCCACAAATGGCGATCAAAATTGACAATTTTTCCGTAAAAATCTAACCTCTATATCTCTGGTTCGCAAAGTCACTTCCGGACCAAAGTGCACACGTATGTTCGGTGTCGCAGCCCGAGTCTATGTAGGTGTCAATGTACAGCGCCCCCTACTGGAAAACACCCAAACTACACATAGTTGACCATTAATATAGAAACACTATTCCTTGATAATAACATTCTTTTACAAAGTCTGATCCTGACCAAAACACACACAAATGTTCAGTGTCCAAGCCTGAATGCAGCCATATGACTTTCATTCACCCAAAGTGAGGCGCCTCCTATTGGCCACAGGAAATTAAAAGTTTTACTCTGTGAGTAATAGCTCCTCCCCCTTTATTGTATTTTTCGAAACAACTGCACAGAAACATCAAAACATCTTCAGGGACCATCATTTCTAAGGGCAAGCTCCTATTTACAAGAATTTCCATCTGGGTTACTGTCAAACTCAAAACTTGCTTCATGAATGAACTGGTCCCTATAAGTCCCTGATTTTTGGCCTCATTTCATTCACATTTCATTCAAACTGTCAAAATACATCCCTGTACACACCCTCAAACTTAGAGGATTCAACTCTTGGTCTTACAACTTTTGCTTATGTTTTTGCCCAAATTTTATGTCTAATCAAACTCACACACAGCATAAATGCCTATTTGGCTCCAACAAATATGGTAATTTGGCTGCTTCTACAGGCCCAACTTAAACTAAGGGTGCCTTCAGCAGGCTTGTAGTGTCCATGTGCTCTGAACCCCACAGGTGCCTCGATTGACCAACGTGCCATAACCCCACGTGTGCCTCGAATGACCAATTCGCTCGGTCCCGTTTATCGCTGCTTGGCAGCTTTAATTAGGGACCGAGCACTGACAAGTGTCAGCGAGGACCCTCTTGTAACCCTGTTGATTATTATTATTTTTCCGTCTTTAGGACTCAGTTGCCTCATTTTTCAGGTACTCCACTTGAGATAAACGCGATCGACATATGGCACACCCCCGTGAATGTGTAACCGCTACTCAGGCCAAATGCTTAAATTTTTTTCGGATGCTAGCTACGCTAGGCACAGATTAGTTTTGCTAGCCCCTCCGGGAAAGTTGCGCTATAGTTGTGATTTTTAGTAGGTTCAAATGACCTTGTCCAGCCCTACAAAAAAGTCTCTGGCCAACAAAAAAACTTTTCAGCAGGGAGTTCGGAAATGAGGCCTAAATATCCCATTTTGGCCAAAAATAGGGTACCTATTTGAACGAACTTGTCCTAGGGATTTTGTCCGATCAACTTCAACTTTGTCATGTGTATGTGAGATATCTCGAGGATTAAAAGTTGTACAAAGAGTTTTCATTAGTCTTCCGGTTTGGCCACAAGGGGGCGATGAAATTTCCGAACTTTTTTACGAAGTCAGATCACCATGACAGTTTTTTTCCAGATAGATCTTTCCGAGGCCTTTCGGAATATATAAAATGTTTTGTTACCATTTTATGGGTTACTGCCAATATTTGAGGTCAAAGTCGGCATTTTGGGAAAACTCGCCAACTTCGTGACCTCGTTACTCCTTTATTTTTAAATCCAATTTTTTGTTAACAATTTTTAAATTAGGTGCTCCCTTAGACGCACCACCAGTATGTGGCCAATTTCCCGTGAAAATTCCGGCCGAATCGCATAATTCAGTGGTAGCTAGCGCAAAAAAAAGTGCTTCGCTAATTTTTAAACGAACCACGATCGGCATGAAAATTCTCATGCGCATTCCTCATGAAAAGACCTATCAAAAAATATAACACTTTATACCGAAGAAAGTTTCACGACTTCAGAATTGGGCCACTTCCTGTTTAGCATGGACCAACTTCCTGTTTTGCATTCTGCTAATAACTCCTTCAATTTTTCTCCGATCATCTCCAAATTGCATGTATGTGTACAAAAAACTCATATGCACCAAAGGTATTATTTGAATTTTCCCTGGGTAAAAGGGCGTGGTCACAAACGGCGATCAAATTTGACAATTTTTTGAACAATGTAACCTCTATATCTCTGGCTCGCAAAGTCGGATCAGGACCAAAGTGCACACGTACGTTCGCTGTCGCAGCCTGAGTCCATGTAGGTGTCAATGTACAGCGCCCCCTACTGGAAAACACCGGAACTACACATAGTTGACCATTACTTTAGAAACACAAGTCCTTAATAATAACATTCTTATACAAACTATGATCCGGACCAAAACACACACAAATGTTCAGTGTCCAAGCCTGAATGCAGCCATATGACATTCATTCACCCAAAGTAACGCGCCACCTATTGGCGCCAAGAAATTAAAGGTTTTACTCTGTGAGTAATACCTCCTCCCCCTTTATTTTATTTTTCGAAACAACTGCACAGAAACATCAAAAACATCTTCAGCAAGCATCATTTCTAAGGGCAAGCTCCTATTTACAAGAATTTCAATCTGGGTTACTGTCAAACTCTAAACTTGATTCATCAATGAACTAATCCCTATAAGTCCCTGATTTTTGGCCTCATTTCATTCAAAATTCATTCAAACTAGTCAAAAAACATCCCTGGACACACCCTCAAACTTAGAGGATTCAACTCTTGGTCTTACAACTTTTGCTTATGTTTTTGGCCAAATTTTATGTCTAATCAAACTCACACACAGCATAAATGACTATTTGGCTCCAGCAAATATGGTCATTTGGCTGCGTCTACAGGCCCAACTTAAACTAAGGGTGTCTTCTGCAGGCTTGTAGTGTCCATGTGCTCTGAACCCCACAGGGGCCTCGATTGACCAACGTGCTATAACCCCACATGTGCCTCGAATGACCAATTCGCTCGGTCCCGTTTATCGCTGCTTGGCAGCTTTAATTAGGGACCGAGCACTGACAAGTGTCAGCGAGGACCCTATTGGAATTGCTAGGATTATTTTTGTTTCTTTGGTAGTCAGTTCGCTTAAATTTCAGGTATGTCCTTTGAGAAAAACGTAACTATCCTATGGCACACCCCCGTGAATGTGTAACCGCTACTCAGGCCTAGCGCCTAGAAATTTTTAGCATGCTAGCTATGCTAGGTGCGGACTAGCCGCGCTAGCCCCTTGGGGAAAAATTTTCTATAGCTGTAAATTTTAGTAGGTTCATTAGACCTTGGCTAGACGTACAAAAAAGTCTCCTAGGACCATATAGAAATTCTGGACAGGAACTTCGGAAATGACGCCTAAAACTCCCATTTTGGCCAAAAATAGGCTAGCTATTTGAACGAACTTGTCCTAGGGATTTGATCCGATCAACTTCAAGTTTCTCATGTGTATGCAACATATATCGAGGATTAAAAGTTATTAAAAGAGTTTTCATTAGTCTTAAGGTATGGCCACAAGGGGGCGCTGAGTAAAATGCGGTTTTTGACTTCTTCGGAATCGCATGAAAGTTTTTTTGCAGATAGATCTTTTTGAGGCCTTTTGGAATATATAAAATGTTCCGTTACCATTTTATGGGTTACAGCCGATATTTTAGGTCAAAGTCGGCATTTTCGGAGAACTGGCTCACTTCGTGACCTCGTTACTCCTTTATTTTTATGTCCAATTTTTTGCTAAATTTTTTATATTACGAACACCCTTAGACGCACCGCTGCTATGTGGCCAATTTCCCGTGAAAGTTTCGGCCGAATCGCAATATTCAGTCGTAGCTAGCGCAAAAAAAAGTGCCTCGCTAAATTTTCAACAAACTCCAATCGGCATGAAAATTCTCATGCGCATTCTTCATGCAAAGACCTATCAGAAAATATACAACTTTATACCAAAAAAGTTTGCGCAACTTCGGAATTGGACGACAAAGTTCTACTTCCTGTTCTAACATGGTAGCCAATTCTGCTAATAACTCCTTCAGTTCTTCTCCGATCATCTCAAAACTGCACGTATGTGTACAAGATACTGATATGCACCAAAGGTATTTTTGAATTTTTCCTGGGTAAAAGGGCGTGGCCACAAACGGCGATCAAATTTAACCATTTTTTGAACAATCAAACCTCTATATCTCTGGTTCGCAAAGTCGGATCCGGACCAAACTGCACACGTATGTTTGTTGTTGCAGCCTGAGTCCATGTAGGTGTCAATGTACAGCGCCCCCTACTGGAAAACACCTAAACTACACATAGTTGACCATTACTTTAGAAACACAATTCCTTAATAATGACATTCTTGTACAAAGTCAGATCCTGACCAAAACACACACAAATTTTCAGTGTCCAAACCTGAATGCAGCCATATGACTTTCATTCACGCAAAGTAAGGCTCCTCCTATTGGTGACAGGAAATTCAAAGTTTAACTCTGTGGGTAATAGCTACTCCCCCTTTATTGTATTTTTTGGAACAACTGCACAGAAACATCAAAAACATGTTCAGCGAGCACCATTTCTAAGGGCAAGCTCCTATTTACAAGAATTTCCATCTGGGTTACTGACAAAATCTAAACTGGCTTCATGAATGAACTGCTCCCTATAAGTCCCTGATTTTTGGCCTCATTTCATTCACATTTCATTCAAACTGTCAAGATACATCCCTGAACACACCCTCAAACTTAGAACATTAAACTCTTGGTCTTACAAGTTTTGCTTATATTTTTGCCCCAATTTTATGTCTGATCAAAGTCACACACTGCAAAAATGACTATTTGGTTCCAGCAAATATGGTCATTTGGCTGAGTCTACAGGCCCAACTTAAACTAAGGGTGCCTTCTGCAGGCTTCCTATTTCCATGTGCCCTGAACCCCACAGGGGCCTCGATTGACCAATGTGCCATAACCCCACGTGTGCCTCGAATGACCAATGCGCTCGGTCCCGTTTATCGCTGCTTGGCAGCTTTAATTAGGGACCGAGCACTGACAAGTGTCAGCGAGGACCCTCTTGGAATTGCTCGGATTATTATTTTTCTATCTTTAGTACCCAGTTGCCTCATTTTTCAGGTACTCCTCTTGAGATAAACTCAGCAATTCTAGGGCACACCCCCGTGAATGTGTAACCGCTACTCAGGCATCACCCTTAGAAATTTTTTGCATGCTAGCTACGCTAGGTGCGGACTAGCCGCGCAAGCCCCTCAGGGAAAATTTTTTTATCCCTGTAATTTTGTATAGGTTGGATACAGGGTGGCCAGCCCTACAAAAAAGTCTCTGGCCAACAAAAAAACTTTTGAACAGGGAGTTCGGAAATGAGGCCTAAATATCCCAAAATGGCCAAAAATAGGGTACCTATTTGAACGAACTTGTCCTAGGGATTTTACCTGATTGATACCAAAGTTCTCCTGAGTATGCGAAATATATCGAGGATTTTTTCAATAATTTTCTCAAAAGTAATCAGAAGGCCAAACCGGTGTTCCCCCGCGTCTCACAAAAAAAAAAAACCTAAAATAGCATAGCGGTACTGTCAAAAAAAAGTCTATCTAGAAAAGCTCCGGAAAGCCAATATATAAAACATTTTGTTACCATTTTATGGGTTACTGCCGATATTTTAGGTCAAAGTCGCCATTTTCGCTAAACTCGCCAACTTTGTGACCTCGTAACTCCTTTATTTTTAAATCTAATTTTTTGTTAATTTTTTTATATTACAAACACCCTTAGACGCACCATCGGTAGGTGGCCAATTTCCCCTGAGAGTTCCTGCCGAACCCCAAGATTCAGTCGTAGCTAGCGCAAAAAAAAGTGCCTCGCTAAATTTTAAACAAACTCCGATCGGCGTGAAAATTCTCATGCACATTCTTCATGCAAAGACCTATCAGAACATATAACACTTTATACCAAAACAAATTTCACGACTTCGGAATTGTACGACAAACTTCTACTTCCTATTCTAACATGGTAGCTAATTCTGCTAATAACTCCTTCAGTTTTTCTCCGATCATCTCCAAACTGCATGTATGTGTACGAAACACTCATATGCACCAAAGGTATTTTTGAATTTTTCCTGGGTAAAAGGGCGTGGCCACAAACGGCGATCAAATTTGACCATTTTTGGAACAATCAAACCTCTATATCTCTGGTTCGCAAAGTCGGATCCGGACCAAAGTGCACACGTATGTTCGCTGTCGCACCCTGAGTCCATGTAGGTGTCAATGTACAGCGCCCCCTACTGGAAACACCTAAACTACACATAGTTGACCATTACCATAGAAACACAATTCCTTAATAATAACATTCTTGTACAAAGTCAGATCCTGACCAAAACACACACAAATGTTCACTGTCCAAGCCTGAATGCAGCCATATGACTTTCATTAACCCAAAGTAAGGCCCCTCCTATTGGCCACAGGAAATTAAAACTTTTACTCTGTGAGTAATAGCTCCTCCCCCTTTATTTTATTTTTCTAAAGAACTGCACAGAAACATCAAAAACATCTTCAGCAACCACCATTTCTAAATGCAAGCTCCTATTTACAAGAATTTCCATCTGGGTTACTGTCAAACTCAAAACTGGCTTCATGAATGAAGTAGTCCCTATAAGTCCCTGATTTTTGGCTCCATGTCATTCACATTTCATTCAAACTGTCAAGATGCATCCCTGGACACACCCTCAAACTTAGAAGATTCAACTCTTGTTATTTTTCTTTCTTTAGGACCTCATTCGCTCATTTTTCAGGTATTTCCTTTGAGAAAAACATATATGTTCCTATGACACATCCCCCGTGAATGTGTAACCGCTACTCAGGCCAAATGCTTAGAAATTTTTCAGATGCTAGCTACGCTAGGCACGGAATAATTTTGCTAGCCCCTCCAGGAAAGTTGTGCTATAGTTGTGATTTTTAGTAGGTTCAAATGATCTTGTCCAGCCCAAAAAAAAAGTCTCTGGCCAACAAAAAAACTTTTCAACAAGGACTTCGGAATTGAGGCCTAAATATCCCATTTTGGCCACAAATAGGGTAGCTACTTGAACGAACTTGTCCTAGGGATTTTGTCCGATCAACTTCAACTTTGTCATGTGTATGCGACATATATCGAGGATTAAAAGTTATTAAAAGAGTTTTCATTAGTCTTCCGGTTTGGCCACAAGGGGGCGATGAAATTTCCGAAGTTTTTTACGAAGTCAGATCACCATGACAGTTTTTTTTCAGATAGATCTTTTGGAGGCCTTTCAGAATATATAAAACATTTTGTTACCATTTTATGGGTTACTGCCGATATTTGAGGTCAAAGTCGGCATTTTTGGAAAACTAGCCAACTTCGTGACCTCGTTACTCCTTTATTTTTAAATCCAATTTTTTGTTAACAATTTTTAAATTAGGTGCTCCCTTAGACGCACCACCGGTATGTGGCCAATTTCCCGTGAAAATTCCGGCCGGATCGCATAATTCAGTGGTAGCTAGTGCAAAAAAAAGTGCCTTGCTAAATTTTAAACGAATGCCGATCGGCATGAAAATCCTCATGCGTATTCTTCATGTAAAGACCTATCAGAAAATATAACACTTTATACCAAAGAAACTTTCACGGCTTCAGAATTAGGCCACTTCCTGTCTAGCAAGGACCCACTTCCTGTTTTGCATTCTGCTAATAACTCCTTCAGTTTTTCTCCGATGACCTCCAAACTGCACGTATGTGTACAAAAAACTCATACGCACCAAAGGTATTATTTGAATTGTTCCTGGGTATAAGGGCGTGGCCACAAACGGCAATCAAATTTGACCATTTTTTGAACAATCTAACCTCTATATCTCTGGCTCGCAAAGTCAGATCTGGACCAAACTGCACACGTATTTTCGCTGTCACAGCCTGAGTCCATGTACGTGTCAGTGTACAGCGCCCCCTACTGGAAAACACCCAAACTACACATAGTGGACCATTACTGTAGAAACACAATTCCTTAATAATAACATTCTTATACAAAGTCAGATCCTGACCAAAACACACACAATGATCAGTGTCCAAGCCTGAATGCAGCCATATGACTTTCATTCACCCAAAATAAGGCATCTCCTATTGGAGCCAGGAAATTAAAGGTTTTACTCTGTGAGTTACAGCTCCTCCCCATTTATTGTATTTTTCAAAACAACTGCACAGAAACATCAAAAACATCTTCAGCAAGTACCATTTCTAAGGGCAACCTCCTATTCGCAATACTTTCCAACTTGGTTACTGTCAAACTCTATAGTAGCTTCATGAATGAACTAGTCCCTATAAATCCCTAAATTGTGGCCTCATTCCATTCAAATGTCATTCAAACTGTCAAGATAGATCCCTGGACACACTGTCAAACTTACAGGGTTCAACTCTTAGTCTTTTGACTTTTACTACCATTTTTACCCAATTGATTTGCTGATCAAATCATCACCCTGCATAACTGAGCATTTGGCTCCTTTCAAATGTGGTCATTGGGCTCCATCTAGTGGCCAAAGTTAATCTTTAACTCCTCGTTGGAACCCTGTGTTGTGAAGTCGTCACCTATTTTACACGTATTGACTCCTAAATTAATTGTCCAATCAAACTCACACACTGCACACACTCACCAACTTAAACTAAGGGTGCCTTCTGCAGGCTTATTATTTCCATGTGCTCTGAACCCCACAGGGGCCTCGATTGACCAACGTGCCATAACCCCACGTGTGCCCCGAATGACCAATGAGCTCGGTCCCGCTTATCGCTGCTTGGCAGCTTTAATTAGGGACCGAGCACTGACAAGTGTCAGCGAGGACCCTCTTGGAATTGCTCGGATTATTATTTTTCTATCTTTAGTACCCAGTTGCCTCATTTTTCAGGTACTCCTCTTGAGATAAACGCGAACGTCATATGGCACACCCCCGTGAATGTGTAACCGCTACTCAGGCGTCACCCTTTGAAATTTTTTGCATGCTAGCTACGCTAGGTGCGGAGTACCCGCGCTAGCCCCTCCGGGAAAAATTTTCTATAGCTGTACATTTGTATAGGTTGGATACATGGTGACCAGACCTACAAAAAAGTCTCTTGGAACATATGAAAATTCTGTACAGGAAGTTCGGAAATCACGCCTAAAAATTCCAAAATAGGGTTTTTATCCCATGGATGAACTTGCTTGAACAGGATCCCTAAAATGGACTAGCTAAAGTTTCAAGATGACAAATACGCTTTATATAACTCCTAATTTTCAATAATTTTCTCAAAAGTAATCAGGAGGCCAATGGCCTCAAGGGGGCGCTGAGTGTTTTTTTTTTTTGGTTTTTATCAGATTGCCATGACAGTTTTTTTACAGATAGATCTTTTCAAGGCCTTTCAGAATATATAAAATGTTTTGTTACCATTTTATGGGTTACTGCCGAAATTTTAGATCAAAGTCGGACTTTTCGGAAAACTCCCCAACTTCGTGACCTCGTTACTCCTTTATTTTTAGATCCAATTTTTTGTAAAATTTTTTATATGACGAACACCCTTAGACGCACCGCCGGTTGGTGGTCAATTTCCCGTGAAAGTTCCTGCCGAACCCCAAGATTCAGTCGTAGCTAGCGCAAAAAAAAGTGCCTCGCTAAATTTTAAACAAACTTTGATCGGCATGAAAATTGACATGCACATTCTTCATGCAAAGACCTATCAGAAAATATAACACTTTATACCAAAACAAATTTCGCGACTTCGGAATTGTACGACAAAGTTCAACTTCCTGTTCTAACATGGTAGCTAATTCTGCTAATAGCTCCTATGTTTTTGTTCCGATCATCTCCAAACTGCATATATGTGTGTATGACACTCATATGCACCAAAGGTAATTTTGAAATTTTTCCTGAGTAAAAGGGCGTGGCCACAAACGGCGATCAAATTTGACCATTTCTTGAACAATCAAACCTCTATATCTCTGGTTCGCAAAGTCGGATCCGGACCAAACTGCACACGTATGTTCGCTGTCATAGCCTAAGTCCATGTGGGTGTCAATGTACAGTGCCCCCTACTGGAAAACACCAAAACTACACATAGTTGACCATTAATATAGAAACACAATTCCTTGATAATAACATTCTTGCACAAAGTCAGATCCTGACCAAAACACACACAACTGTTCAGTGTCCAAGCCTGAATGCAGCCATATGACTTTCATTCACCCAAAGTAAGGCGCCTCCCATTGGCGACAGGAACTTAAAGGTTTTACTCTGTGAGTAATACCTCCTCCCCCTTTATTGTATTTTTCGAAACAACTGCACAGAAACATCAAAAACATCTTCAGCAAGCATCATTTCTAAGGGCAAGCTCCTATTTACAAGAATTTCCATCTGGGTTACTGTCAAACTCTAAACTTGCTTCATGAATGAACTAGTCCCTATAAGTCCCTGATTTTTGGCCTCATTTCATTCAAATTTCATTCAAACTGTCAAAAAACATCCCTGGACACACCCTCAAACTTAGAGGATTCAACTCTTGGTCTTACAACTTTTGCTCATGTTTTTGCCCAAATTTTATGTCTAATCAAACTCACACACAGCATAAATGACTATTTGGCTCCAGCAAATATGGTCATTTGGCTGCTTCTACAGGACCAACTTAAACTAAGGGTGTCTTCTGCAGGCTTGTAGTGTCCATGTGCTCTGAACCCCACAGGGGCCTCGAATGACCAACGTGCCATAACCCCACGTGTGCCTCAAATGACCAATTCGCTCGGTCCCGTTTATCGCTGCTTGGGTCGAAATTAATCCCTGGCTCGTCTGACCCAGTCGCTCCTGGGAGAACTTTAGGAATCCTAATAACAAAGAAACCCTGCAGTAAGCGAGTAAAAAGTCCATAACGTAAATTCTATTTGCGCTACCGTGATACCGTGTGGGGACACTTACACATTGGCGATGAGTCCGCAGTGGCTTAGAAATTTTTTGCATGCTAGCTAGGCTAGCTACGGATTAGCCAAGCTAGCCCCTCGGGGAAAAATTTTCTATAGCTGTAAATTTTAGTAGGTTGAATACATAGTAGCCAAACCTACAAAAAAGTCTCTTAACGACATGGTGAATTCTGAACAGGAACTTCGGAAATGAGGCCTAAAAGTGCCATTTTCAGCAAAAATAGGCTAGCTATTTGGACGAACTAGTCCTATGGATTTTATCCGATCGATTCCTGTGTTCTCGTGTGTATGCGACATATATCGAGGATTAAAAGTTGTACAAAGAGTTTTCATTAGTCTTCCGGTTTGGCCACAAGGGGGCGCTGAGTAAAACGCGGGTTTTTTTTGGTCACAATCGCATGACAGTTTTTTTCCAGATAGATCTTTCCGAGGCCTTTCAGAATATATAAAATGTTCTGTTACCATTTTATGGGTTACTGCCGATATTTAAGTTCAAAGTCGTCATTTTTGGAAAACTAGCTCACTTCGTGACCTCGGTACTCCATTATTTTTACATCTAATTTTTCGTCCAATTTTTTTCTATAAGCTTCACCCTTAGACGCACCGCTGGTATGTCGCCAATTTCCCGTGAAAGTTCTTGCCGAACCCCAAGATTCAGTCGTAGCTAGCGCAAAAAAAAGTGCTTAGCTAAATTTTAAACAAACTCCGATTGGCGTGAAAATTCTCATGCACATTCTTCATGCAAAGACCTATCAGGAAATATAAAACTTCATACCAAAAAAAGTTTCACGACTTCGGAATTGTACGACAAAGTTCTACTTCCTGTTCTAACATGGTAGCTAATTCTGCTTATAACTCCCATGTTTTTGTTCCGATCATCTCCAAACTACATGTATGTGTACAAAATACTTATATAAACCAAAGGTATTTTTGAATTTNTACAAAGTCAGATCCTGACCAAAACACACAGAAATGTTCAGTGTCCAAGCCTGAATGCAGCCATATGACTTTCATTCACCCAAAGTTAGGCGCCTCCTAGTGGCGACAGGAAATTAAAGGTTTTACTCTGTGAGTTACAGCTCCTCCCCCTTTATTTTATTTTTCAAAACAACTGCACAGAAACATCAAAAACATCTTCAGCAACCACCATTTCTAAGGGCAAGCTCCTATTTTCAATACTTTCCAACTTGGTTACTGTCAAACTCTAAACTTGCTTCATGAATGAACTGGTCCCTATAACTCCCTGATTTTTGGCCTCATTTCATTCAAATGTCATTCAAACTGTCAAGATAATCCCTGACCACACCCACAAACTTAGAGGATTCAACTCTTGGTCTGACAACTTTTGCTTATGTTTTTGCCCAAATTTTATGTCTCATCAAACTCACACACAGCATAAATGACTATTTGGCTCCTTTCAAATGTGGTCACTTGGCTGCTTCTACAGGCCCAACTTAAACAAAGGGTGCCTTCTGCAGGCTTGTAGTGTCCATGTGCTCTGAACCCCACAGGGGCCTCGAATGACCAACGTGCCATAACCCCACATGTGCCTCGAATGACCAATGAGCTCGGTCCCGCTTATCGCTGCTTGGCAGCTTTAATTAGGGACCGAGCACTGACAAGTGTCAGCGAGGACCCTCTTGGAATTGCTCGGATTATTATTTTTCCGTCTTTAGGGGTCAGTTGCCTCATTTTTCAGGTACTCCTCTTGAGATAAACTCAGCAATTCTAGGGCACACCCCCGTGAATGTGTAACCGCTACTCAGGCATCACCCTTACAAATTTTTTGCATACTGGCTACGCTAGGTGCGGACTAGCCGCGCTAGCCCCTCGGGGAAAATTTTTTTATAGCTGTAAATTTGTATAGGTTGGATACATGGACGCCACACCTACAAAAAAGTCTCTTATCAACATGGTGAATTCTGAACAGAAACTTCAGAAATGAGGCCTAAATGTGCCATTTTTGGCAAAAATAGGCTAGCTATTTGAACGAACTTGTCCTAGGGATTTTATCCGATCGATTTCTGTGTTCTCGTGAATATGCGACATATATCGAGGATTAAAAGTTATAGAAAGAGTTTTCATTACTCTTCCGGTTTGGCCACAAGGGGGCGCTGAGTAAAACGCGTTTTTTTTTTTGGTCGGAATCGCATGACAGTTTTTTTCCAGATAGATCTTTCCAAGGCCTTTCGGAATATATAAAATGTTTCCTTACCATTTTATAAGTTACTGCCGATATTTTAGGTCAAAGTCGGACTTTTTGGAAAACTCGCCAACTTCGTGACCTCGTTACTCCTTTATTTTTATATCCAATTTTTTGTGAAATTTTTTATATGACGAACACCCTTAGACGCACCGCTGGTAGGTGGCCAATTTCCCCTGAGAGTTCCTGCCGAACCCCACGATTCAGTCGTAGCTAGCGCAAAAAAAAGTGCCTCGCTAAATTTTAAACAAACTGCGATCGGCGTGAAAATTCTCATGCACATTCTTCATGCAAAGACCTATCAGAAAATATACAACTTTATACCAAAACAAATTTCACGACTTCGGAATTGTACGACACACTTCTACTTCCTATTCTAACATGGTAGCTAATTCTGCTAATAACTCCTATGTTTTTGTTCCGATCATCTCCAAACTTCACATATGAGTACAAGATACTTATATGAACCAAAGGTATTTTTGAATTGTTCCTGGGTAAAAGGGCGTGGCCACAAACAGCGATCAAAATTGACCATTTTTGGAACAATCAAACCTCTATATCTCTGGTTCGCAATGTCAAATCCGAACCAAAGTGCACACGTATGTTCGCTGGCACAGCCTGAGTCCATGTAGGTGTCAATGTACAGCGCCCCCTACTGGAAAAGACCTAAACTACACATAGTTGACCATTACTATAGAAACACAATTCCTTAATAATAACATTCTTGTACAAACTCCGATCCAGACCAAAACACACACAAATGTTCAGTGTCCAAGCCTGAATGCAGCCATATGACTTTCATTCACCCAAAGTAAGGCGCCTCCTATTGCCCACAGAAAATTAAAAGTCTTACTCTGTGACTAATAGCTCCTCCCTCTTTATTTTATTTTTCAAAACAACTGCACAGAACTATCAAAAACATCTTCAGCAAGCACCATCTCTAAGGACAAGCTCCTATTTACAAGAATTTCCATCTGGGTTACTGTCAAACTCTAAACATGCTTCATGAATGAACTGGTCCCTATAAGTCCCTGATATTTGGCCTCATGTCATTCAAATTTCATTCAAACTGTCAAAATGCATCCCTGGACACACCCTCAAATTTACAGGATTACGCTCTTACTGTTTTGACCTTTACCAACACTTTTTTCCAATTTTTTTGCTAATCCAATCATCACCATGCATAACTGAGCATTTAACTCCTTTCAAATGTGGTCATTGGGCTCCATCTAGTGGCCAAAGTTACCACCTATTTTACACGTATTTACTCCTAAATTAATTGTCCAATCAAACTCACACACAGCATAAATGACTATTTGGCTCTAGCAAATATGGTCATTTGGCTCCTTCTACAAGCCCATACTTAATCTACGTGTGCCTTCTGCAGGCTTGTAGTGTCCATGTGCTCTGAACCCCACAGGTGCCTCGAATGACCAACGTGACTGAACCCCACGTGTGCCTCGAATGACCAATTCGCTCGGTCCCGTTTATCGCTGCTTGGCAGCTTTAATTTTTTTTGTTTCTTTACTGCCCAGTTGCCTCATTTTTCAGGTACTCCTCTTGAGATAAACTCCGCAATTCTATGGCACACCCCCGTGAATGTGTAACCGCTACTCAGGCGTTACGTCTAGAAATTTTTTTCCACGATCGATGCGATCCGCGCCTGATCAACGCGATCGGGGAGCCCCTTTTTAAAAGATATCGACATTTAAAATAATCCAACCTATGTACCTGAGGTGTGGATGTTTTTTCAGAGAATAACTCTACCACTTAAGACTTGTCGTTGAAGTCTTTACTCCGGGTTTTCACGGAAAAAACCGTTTTTATCCAATCGATAAACTACGAACTTGTCCTAGGGATTTTATCCGATCGATTTCTATGTTCTCGTGTGTATGCGACATATATCGAGGATTAAAAGTTGTACAAAGAGTTTTCATTAGTCTTCCGGTTTGGCCACAAGGGGGCGCTGAGTAAAACGCGGTTTTTTTTTTGGTCGGAATCGCATGAAAGTTTTTTTTCAGATAGATCTTTCTGAGGGCTTTCAGAATATATAAAATATTATGTTACCAATTTATGCGTTACAGCCGTTATTTTAGGTCAAAGTCGGGATTTTCGGAAAACTCGCCAACTTCGTGACCTCATAACTCCTTAATTTTCTATATCCAATTGTTTTTTTAATTTTTTTCTATTAGCTACACGCTTAGACGCACCGCTGGTTTGTGGCCAATTTCCTGTGAAAGTTCCTGCCGAACCCCAAGATTCAGTCGTAGATAGCGCAAAAAAAAGTGCCTCGCTAAATTTTAAACAAACTCCGATTGGCGTGAAAATTCTCATGCACATTCTTCATGCAAAGACCTATCAGAAAATATAAAACTTTATACCAAAAAAAGTTTCGCAACTTCGGAATTGTACGACAAAGTTCTACTTCCTGTTCTAACATGGTAGCTAATTCTGCTTATAACTCCTTCAGTTTTTCTCCGATCATCTCCAAACTGCACGTATGTGTACAAAAAACTCATATGCACCAAAGGTATTTTTCAATTGTTCCTGGGTAAAAGGGCGTGGCCACAAACAGCGATCAAATTTGACAATTTTTTCAACAATCAAACCTCTATATCTCTGGTTCGCAAAGTCGGATCAGGACCAAAGTGCACACGTATGTTCGCTGTCCCAGCCTGACTCAGTGTAGGTGTCAATGTACAGCGCCCCCTACTGGAAAAACCTAAACTACACATAGTAGACCATTAATATAGAAACACTTCAGGAATTATTATTGTAAGAATATGTTTGAGGCTAGGCCTGGTTTTGTGTGTGTTTACAAGTCACAGGTTCGGACTTACGTCGGTATACTGAAAGTAAGTGGGTTTCATTCCACGGAGGATAACGGGTGTCCTGTAATTTTCAGAATGAAACACTGATTATCGAGGAGGGAGAAATAAAATAAAAAGTTTTGTTGACAACAGAACTATCAAAAACATCTTCAGCAAGCACCATCTCTAAGGGCAAGCTCCTACTTACAAGAATTTCCATCTGGGTTACTGTCAAACTCTAAATTGGCTTCATGAATGAACTGGTCCCTATAAGTCCCTGATGTTTGGCATCATTTCATTAAAATGTCTTTCAAACTGTCAAGATACATCCCTGGATACACCCTCAAACTTAGAGGATTCAACTCTTGGTCTCACAAGTTTTGCTAATGTTTTTGCCCCAATTTTAGGTCTCATCAACTCACACACTGCATAAATGACTATTTGGCTCCAGCAAATATGGTCATTTGGCCGGTCTACAGGCCCAACTTAAAGTAAAGGTGCCTTCTGCAGGCTTGTAGTGTCCATGTGCTCTGAACCCCACAGGGGCCTCGATTGACCAGCGTGCCATAACCCCACGTGTGCCTCGAATGACCAATTCGCTCGGTCCCGTTTATCGCTGCTTGGCAGCTTTAATTATTATTATTTTTGTTTCTTTGGGACCTCATTCGCTAAAATTGCATGTATTTCACTCGAATTAAACGCGATCGACATATGGCACACCCCCGTGAAACACATTGGCGATGAGTCTGGATTGCGAATGAAATTTTTCAGACGCTAGCTACGCTAGGCACGGATTAGTTGCGCTAGCCCCTCGGAAAAAGTTCTGCTATAGTTGTAAATTGTAGTAGGTTCAAATGACCTTGGCCAGCCCTACAAAAAAGTCTCTTAGGAACATATAGAAATTCTGGACAGGAAAGTCGGAAATGACACCTAAAAATCCAATTTTGGCCAAAAATAGGGTACCTATTTGAACGAACTTGTCCTAGGGATTTTGTCCGATGAACTTCAAGTTTCTCATGTGTGTGCAACATATATCGAGGATCAAAAGTTATTGAAAGAGTTTTCATTACTCTTCCGGTTTGGCCACAAGGGGGCAATTAAGTTTCCGAACTTTTTTACGAAGTCAGAATTGCATGACAGTTTTTTTCCAAATAGATCTTTCCAAGGCCTTTCAGAAAATATAGATAGTTCTGAATGGTAAAATACTCAATGACCACTATAAACTCCAGTTTCAGCCGTAAAAGCCTTTTGAGCGGTTGAAGCACTGGAGCAATGAGGAAATAAAAATTTAGGTTAAAATTGTTAACAATTTTTAAATTAGGTGCTCCCTTAGACGCACCACCGGTATGTGGCCAATTTCCCGTGAAAATTCCGGCCGAATCGCATAATTCACTGGTAGCTAGCGCAAAAAAAAATGCTTCGCTAAAATTTAAACGAACTCCAATCGGCATGAAAATTCTCATGTGCATTCTTCATAAAAAGACCTATCAGAAAATATAACACTTTATACCAAAGAAACTTTCACGGCTTCAGAATTGGGCCACTTCCTGTGTAGCATGGACCCTGAAGGACAAAACGTAAGACGATTATTGAGGAAGTCAAAAAGAGGCTAGTAGAGGTTTGACGTGCATACACATGTTTTAACTCATATGCACCAAAGGTATTATTTGAATTTTCCCTGGGTAAAAGGGCGTGGCCACAAACGGCGATCAAATTTGACCATTTTTTGAACAATCTAACCTCTATATCTCTGGCTCGCAAAGCCAGATCCGGACCAAACTGCACACGTATGTTCGCTGTCGCAGCCTGAGTCCATGTAGGTGTCAGTGTACAGCGCCCCCTACTGGAAAACACCGGAACTACACATAGTTGACCATTACTATAGAAACACAATTCCTTAATAATAACATTCTTCTACAGAGTCAGATCTTGACCAAAACACACACAAATGTTCAATATCCAAGCCTGAATGCATCTATATGACTTTCATTCACGCAAAATAAGGCGCCTCCTATTGGCGACAGGAAATTCAAGGTTTTACTCTGTGAGTAATAGCTCCTCCCCCTTTATTCTATTTTTCGAAACAACTGCACAGAAACATCAAAAACATCTTCAGCAACCACCATTTCTAAGGGCAACCTCCTATTTACAAGAATTTCCATCTGGGTTACTGTCAAACTCTAAACTTGCTTCATGAATGAACTGGTCCCTATAAATCCCTGATTTTTGGCCTCATGTCATTCAAATGTCATTCAAACTGTCAAGATACATCCCTGGACACAGCCTCAAACTTAGAGGATTCAACTCTTGGTCTTACAGGTTTTGCTTATGTTTTAACCCCAATTTTATGTCCCATCACACTCACACAGTCCAAAGATGACTATTTGGCTCCAGCAAATATAGTCATTGGGCGTCATCTAGAGGCCCAACTTAAACGAAGGGTGCCTTCTGCAGGCTTCTTATTTCCATGTGCTCTGAACCCCACAGGGGCCTCGATTGACCAACGTGCCATAACCCCACGTGTGCCCGAAATGACCAATTCGCTCGGTCCCGTTTATCGCTGCTTGGCAGCTTTAATTATTATTATTATTATTATTAGGGACCGAGCAGACTGTGTCAGCGAGGACCCTATTGTAATCCAAAGGATTCTTCTATCTTTAGTACCCAGTTGCCTCATTTTTCAGGTACTCCTCTTGAGATAAACTCAGCAATTCTATGGCACACCCCCGTGAATGTGTAACCGCTACTCAGGCGTCACCCTTCGAAATTTTTTGCATGCTAGCTACGCTAGGTGCGGACTAGCCGTGCTAGCCCCTCAAGGAAAAATTTTTTATTGCTGTAAATTTTAGTAGGTTGGATACATGGTGGCCAGATCTACAAAAAACTCTCTTAACGACATGGTGAATTCTGAACAGGAACTTCGGAAATGAGGCCTAAAATTGCCATTTTTGGAAAAAATAGGCTACGTACTTGAACGAACTTGTCCTAGGGATTTTATCCGATCGATTTCTGTGTTCTTGTGTGTATGTGACATATATCGAGGACTAAAAGTTATTAAAAGAGTTTTCATTAGTCTTCCGGTTTGGCCACAAGGGGGCGCTGAGTAAAATGTGGTTTTTTTTTTGGTCCGAATCGCATTAAAGTTTTTTTCCAGATAGATCTTTCCAAGGCCTTTCGGAATATATAAAGTGTTTTGTTACCATTTTATGGGTTACTGCCGATATTTTAGGTCAAAGTCGGGATTTTTGGAAAACTAGCTAACTTCGTGACCTCATTACTCCTTTATTTTTAAATCTAATTTTTTGTTACATTTTTTTCTATTAGCTACACCCTTAGACGCACCGCTGGTAGGTGGCCAATTTCCCGTGAAAGTTCCGGCCGAACCCCAAGATTCAGTCGTAGCTAGCGCTAAAAAAAGTGCCTCGCTAATTTTTAGACAAACTCCAATCCACGTGAAAATTCTCATGCGCATTCTTCATGCAAAAACCTATCAGAAAATATAAAACTTTATACCAAAAAAAGTTTCACAACCTCGGCATTGTACGAAAATACTTCTACTTCCTATTTTAACATGGTAGCTAATTCTGCTAATAACTCCTATGTTTTTGTTCCGATCATCTCCAAACTGCAAGTATGTGTACAACACACTTAGATGAACCAAAGGTATGTTTTGAATTTTTCCTAACTGGAAGGGCGTGGCCACAAATTGCGATCAAAATTGACAATTTTTTCGTAAAAATCTAACCTCTAAATCTCTGGTTCGCAAAGTCAGATCCGGACCAAAGTGCACACGTATGTTCGGTGTCACAGCCTGACTTTCATTCACCCAAAGTAAGGCCCCTCCTATTGGCGCCAGGAAATTAAAGGTTTTACTCTGTCAGTAATTCCTCCTCCCCTTTTATTGTATTTTTCGAAACAACTGCACAGAAACATCAAAAACATCTTCAGCGAGCATCATTTCTAAGGGCAAGCTCCTATTTTCAAGAATTTCCATCTGGGTTACTGTCAAACTCTAAACTTGCTTCATGAATGAACTGGTCCCTATAAGTCCCTGATTTTTGGCCTCATTTCATTCAAATTTCATTCAAACTGTCAAAATACATCCCTGTACACACCCTCAAACTTAGAGGATTCAACTCTTGGTCTTACAACTTTTGCTTATGTTTTTGCCCAAATTTTAGGTCTCATCAAACTCACACACAGCATTAAAGACTATTTGGCTCCAACAAATATGGTCATTTGGCTGCATCTACAAGCCCAACTTAAACTAAGGGTGCCTTCTGCAGGCTTGTAGTGTCCATGTGCTCTGAACCCCACAGGGGCCCCATTGACCAACGTGCTATAACCCCACGTGTGCCTCGAATGACCAATGCGCTCGGTCCCGTTTATCGCTGCTTGGCAGCTTTAATTAGGGACCGAGCAGACTGGGTCAGCGAGGACCCTCTTGTAACTGTTAGGATTATTTTTGTTTCTTTAGGACTCAGTTCGCCCATTTTTCAGGTATTCCGCTTGAGATAAACGCGATGGCACTATAGCACAGCCCCGTGAATGTGTAACCGCTACTCAGGCCTAGCGCCTAGAAATTTTTAGCATGCTAGCTACGCTAGGTGCGGACTAGCCAAGCTAGCCCCTCAAGGAAAAATTTTTTATAGCTGTATATTTTAGTAGGTTCATTAGACCTCGACCAGACGTACAAAAAAGTCTCTTAGGACCATATAGAAATTCTGCACAGGAAGTTCGGAAATGACGCCTAAAGGTCCCATTTTAGCCAAAAATAGGGTACCTATTTGAACGAACTTGTCCTAGGGATTTGATCCGATCAACTTCAAGTTTCTCATGTGTATGCGACATATATCGAGGATTAAAAGTTGTACAAAGAGTTTTCATTAGTCTTAAGGTATGGCCACAAGGGGGCGCTGAGTAAAATGCGATTTTTACTTCGTCGGAATCGCATGAAAGTTTTTTTACAGATAGATCTTTTCAAGGCCTTTCAGAATATATACAATGTTCTGTTACCATTTTATGGGTTACAGCCGATATTTTAGGTCAAAGTCGAGATTTTCGGAAAACTGGCTAACTTCGTGACCTCATTACTCCTTTATTTTTACATCCAATTTTTTGTTAAATTTTTTATATTAGCTACACCCTTAGACGCACCAATGGTATGTGGCCAATTTCCCGTGAAAGTTCCTGCCGAACCCCAGGATTCAGTCGTAGCTAGCGCAAAAAAAAGTGCCTCGCTAAATTTTCAACAAACTTTGATCGGCATGAAAATTCTCATGCACATTCTTCATGCAAAGACCTATCAGAAAATATAAAACTTTATACCAAAAAAAGTTTTGCCACTTCGGAATTGTACAACAAAGTTCTACTTCCTGTTCTAACATGGTAGCCAATTCTGCTAATAACTCCTATGTTTTTGTTCCTATCATCTCCAAACTGCACATATGTGTACAAGATACTTATATAAACCAAAGGTATTTTTGAATTTTTCCTAACTGGAAGGGCCTGTCCACAAACGGCGATCAAAATTGACAATTTTTTCGTAAAAGTCTAACCTCTATATGTCTGGTTCGCAAAGTCAGATCCGGACCAAAGTGCACACGTATGTTCGCTGTCACAGCCTGAGTCTATGTACGTGTCAATGTACAGCGCCCCCTACTGGAAAACACCCAAACTACACATAGTTGACCATTGATTTAGAAACACAATTCCTTAATAATAACTTTCTTGAACAAAGTCAGATCCTGACTCAAACACACACAAATGTTCAGTGTCCAAGCCTGAATGCAGCCATATGACTTTCATTCAGGCAAAGTAAGGCGCCTCCTATTGGCCACAGGAAATTAAAAGATTTACTCTGTGAATAATAGCTCCTCCCTCTTTATTTTACTTTTCAACACAACTGCACAAAACATCAAAACCATCTTCAGCGAGCACCATTTCTAAGGGCAACCTCCTATTTTCAATAATTTCTAACTGTGTTGCTGTCAAACTCTGAAGTGGCTTCATGAATGAACTAATCCCTATAAGTCCCTGATTTTCGGCCTCATTCCATTCAAATTTCATTCAAACTGTCCAGATTAATTCCTGGACACACCCTCAAACATACAGGTTAAATCTCTTAGTCTTTTGACTTCTACTAACATTTTTTCCCAAATTATTTGCTAATCAAATCATCACCATGCATAACTGAGCATTTGGCTCCTTTCAAATGTGGTCATTGGGCTCCATCTAGTGGCCAAACTTAATCTTTAGCTGCTCTGTGCACACATAATTCTGACAAATTAAAGGGATACACTTAAGTTATGTTGCCTCTATTGCCATTATCCTATTTCAGCTGAACCCTGAAAACAAGTGAGCAAGGGTCTGCAACTTTCAGGAGCCACTGTGTTTGATTTCACATGGATCCAAATCATGGATCTGTCAAGATACATCCCTGGACACACCTTCTACCTTAGAGGATTCAACTCTTGGTCTTACATCTTTTGCTTATGTTTCTGCCCCAATTTTATGTCTAACCAAACTCACACACTGCATAAATGACTATTTGGCCCCAGCAAATATGGTCATTTGGCTGCGTCTACAGGCCCAACTTAAACTAAGGGTGCCTTCTGCAGGCTTGTAGTGTCCATGTGCTCTGAACCCCTTAGGGGCCTCGATTGACCAACGTGCCATAACCCCACGTGTGCCTCGAATGACCAATTCGCTCGGTCCCGCTTATCGCTGCTTGGCAGCTTTAATTATTATTATTATTGCAGGGTTATTTCATGGACACTTGCTACTATATACATGAGGAATATTGTTGAGGGAATGTCTCTGCAGCCTCGATGACAATGTGCACTGACGCTGTTATAAAAAAAAAAAAGTCAACCATTAATTCTAAGCTTCTTTCTGCTTTCATTAAACCCCAAATGATGGAAATAAAGACTGTAATTGCACCTCAAAAATCATTTGAGCTTTGCCTCCCATGGACTTGTCTTGCAGGTATAAAATAAGATACAGTATAATATACAGTCAAATAAAATCCTATACATGATCACACAGTGTTGACAGTTATAGAAATCAAAGATGAACCACAAAGATTTCCAGATTACTTGTGATTCATCTGACCTTTGTTAACGGGAGTCACTTTCTGGAACCCTGATGCTGCGTTCAGGGCACATGGGAAATTAAAGAAAAAAAAGACTTTTTCAACAACAACATGAACAGTTAAAGCAATTATGGCTTAATCGGTTAAGGAGTGTGAATTTTAACAAACTCAAATGTTTATACAACATGTCAGAGTACCAGTCACAAAGTTTGATTGACAGCTCTTTGCAATAAACAGGTATAAAAATCAAAATTGAGGAATTGCAAACACAGAAGTAAAACCACTGTTTCCTGAAATGACTTCAGGTTATTTAATTTTAACAAACTCAGCTGATGATCCAAGAGAGCAGTCAATCCAGAGTCCAGCATGTAGAGGCTGAGTGAACGTGGTCTGGACTCTGTGGAGGAGAGTCATGGTTTCAGAGACGCTGTAGAAGGACAGAACACCTGCTCTGTGATCCAGGTAAACTCCTACTCTGGAGGAACGAGGACGACCTGAGATGGGAGTGCTCACACTGTTGTGCCAAAAGTTATAAATGTTGTCGTCGCAATACAAAGCCCAAGACTTGTCGTTGTATCCAAATCCACATTCACCTGATCTTCCTGCTCGACTAATGTTCTTGTATGAAACTGCTGCATAAATGCCTCCTCTCCGCTCCACCTCCCAGTAACAACGTCCAGGCAAACTCTCTTTACTCAGAACCTGCCAGGCATCGGTGAATCTGTCCGGGTGACTGCCATAAGACTGATGCTGTGTCAGGAAAGCTGCTTTTCTGTTCCCCTCTGATAATAACAGTCGTGTGTTTGCTGTCTTTGGATCCAGTTTGATGTCACATGAATATTTCAAGAACTCAGCTCTGGTCTTTGGCTCTGGTTTTGGCAATAAAACGTCCAGATCAATCAGTCTCCGTGAGATCTTTGTCCATCCCTCTCTGAGAACGTCCTGTAGTTTGTCTGTGATTTCTGTCACAGCTGCTGTCACATCCTGAAAGTGTGTGAGAGGACGGATGTTGATGCTGGATGAGTGTGTAGATGGACTGAGTGCTGACAGTGAGGGGTAGTCCTGGAGAAACTGGTTGTGATCCTGTGTGTGTGACAGCTTCTGCAGCTCAGCGTCTTTCCTCTTCAGCTCAGTGATCTCCTGCTCCAGCTTCTCCTGAAGCTCTTTGACTCGCCTCACTTCAGTTTCCTGCTGGGATCTGACCTGCTGCTTCACATCAGAGCGTCTTTTCTCCATGAGACGGATCAGCTCAGTGAACATCTTCTCACTGTGCTCCACTGCTTTATCAGCAGAGACGTTGATGGCCTCCAGCTCCTGTTGAAGCAGCTCCAAATCTTTCTCTCTGTCCTGGATTCTCTGCTGGATGTTTAGTCGACTCCCCTCCAGATCTTTCTGCCTCTCACTTCTTTCTGCTGCAGCTGAGACTGTGTCGTGGCCTTTGTGTTGATCCACAGAGCAGAGATAACAGATCAACTGTTGATCAGTTCGACAGAACATCTTCATCACCTCATCATGAAGAGAGCAGACGTTCTCCTGAAGCTTCTTGGACGGGTCCATCAGTTTGTGTTTCTTAAAAGTTGAGGATGCAAAATGAGGCTGAAGGTGTTTGTCACAGTAAGAAGCCAAACACTGCAGACAGGACTTACAGGCTTTTCGTTTCCTTCCAGTACAAACATCACAGGCCACATCTTCAGGTCCAGAGTAGCAGTGATCAGCAGGAGCAGCTTTGGATCGAGTCTTCTTCAGCTTCTCCACTAAATCTGCCAAAATTGTGTTTTTGTGCAGCACAGGCCTCGGTGTGAACGTCCTCCTGCACTGAGGGCAGCTGTAGACTCTCTTCTCATGCTCTTTGTCCCAGTGGGTTTTAATACACTTCATGCAGTAGCTGTGTCCACAGGGAACAGTCACTGGATCCACCAGTAGATCCAGACAGATCGAACAAGAAATCCTTTCTCGGTCCAGCTTAACTCCTTTCTGCGCCATTTCTCCGCTCAGAAACAACACCTGTGTGAGTTTCAATTCATCAGAAATGAAACTAGTCTGATCATGATCTGCACGTCATGTGTTCGTTTACTTGAACTGTCAGCTCTAATTGGCTACATCCCTCCCAAACTTCCTCAAGGGGAGGGACCAAGGAAATACCCGGCTGCGGCTGTGTTTGAGAGTGAGAAAAAGAGGGAGGTACTCAATGAGCTCACTTCTTATTTTTAGCTTGGCTCATTTCAGAGTTTTGGAGATTAACTCCTCTTCGATCAGGCAGTTGCATTCATTCCTACTCTTCTTCAGTCCATCAAATATCTTTAAATCCATCCACCCTCCATAAACACCTTTCTTCTTGCGCTCAGCCGTTGACTTAAAACTGTCTCGTGAAGAGTTTTAGATCATTTTTGACTCTCATAAAAGCTTTTATTCGATCTTACTTGGTCCTGATGACAGTTACGATCCACAAGATGGCAGCGTGTTCACAGCAGATACTGCAGATATTTCCCTTTATCACCACAATCCTGGTGCTGTTCAACATTTGGCAGGTTTTTGAAGTTTATAGCTCATTAATTTACGCTATGAGGTGAAAAATATCAATAGATCTGAAGTCAGTCATAGGGCAGACTTACACTATGTACATGAGTCTTATTCTGGTCCTGGATGGTCATGGATGTCAGACTGAAGGGATGAATAATAGTTCATCAACAGTTCAACAACTCAATAACAGTTAACACAGTTCATCACTACATCTACAAGTGACAGTTCAAACTCTACCATGCAAAGACAAAGTCAGACATCAACAACATCCAGAACTGCTGCTGGCTTCTCTGAGCCCGAGCTCATCTGAGATGGACTGAGGCAAAGTGGAAAAGTCTGCTGAGGTCTGACGAGTCCACGTTTCAGATTGTTTTGGAAATCATAGACGAGGTGTCCTAAGGGCAAAAGCCGCAAAAGACCATCCAGATTGCAGAGCAAAGTTCAAAAGCAGTATCTGTGAAGGCAGCATTAACGCTGAAAGGTACAAACAGGTTTTGGAGCAACATCTGCTGCCATCCAAGACACTTTGTCTTTTTCAGGGACGTCCCTGATTATTTCAGCAAGACAATGAAACCAAGACACATTCTGCTCCTGTTACAACAGCGTGGCTCTGTAGTAGAAGAGTGCAGCTACTAGACTGACCTGCCTGCAGTCCAGACCTGTCTCCTACTGAAAATGTGTGGAACATTATGAAGCACAAAATACAACAACAGAGACTTTGGGCTGTTGATCAACTGAAGTTGTTCATCAAGCAAGAATGTAAAAAGATTCCAGCGCCAAAGCTTCAACAATTAGTGTCCTCAGTTCAAAAACATTTATTGAGTGTTGTTAAAGGAAAAGGGATGTGGAAAACATGAACCTGTCCAAGCTTTTTTGAAACAGGCATCAATTTCAAAATGAGCAAATACTTGCACAAAAATAATAAAGTTCATCAGTTTGAACAATAAGTGTCTTTTCTTTGTGGTGTATTTAATTGAATATAGGTTGAAGAGGATTTTGAAATCATTGTGTTCTGTTTTTCATTTAACACAATGTCCGGACGTCATTGGAATTGGGTTTATTACTTGCAATTAAATGCCCATCCCTACGACCTATCCTGCTTAACTATCTCATTCAAGCAACGACAACATGAACAACTGATAACAAGTGGAATAACTACCTATAACTACATCAGTACTCTAATTTATGATTTATTTATGTCAGTACTCTGTGCAATATTCCACACCAATCTCATCATGTATGTACCACACATTTTGGGTAGACTATACATACTTAATATTCTATTCTTTATTTCATTTCATTTTATATTTTATGCTTAGATTTCAATTTTGGGTAAGAAACGTATGCTTATACTTGACACTTATGCTTATATTGGAACTTTCTTATATTTCTAACACTTTCTGAAAGGGAAGTGGTGGCTGACTGCTTGGAATTCCTTTCAACTTATCCTTAATTCTTTCTGAACTGCCTGTGCTGTTTTTAAGTCCTTGGACTGAGACATTTTTCCTCATGATTTTAACTTTGAATCTAAAAATTCTGGTATTTTATCTACAAATTTTGAATTTTGAATTCATAGTTTTGGCTTTTTATCTCAAATATTGATATCTTGTCTCATATTTTTTACTTTTTATCCAAAAATTTTGACTTTCTCGCTCATGATTTCAAATTTTCCATCTCAAAGTTGTGATATTTTATCTAAAAAATGTTATACTCTAGCTCAAATTTTTAACTTTCTCACCTGAAATTTTGACTTTTCCCTCATGATTTTTTTTTTTTTTTTTTCAAAAATCTGATATTCTATCTCAAATTTGGACTTTTTAAGTAATAATTTTGAAATATCTCAAAAATGTTTAAAAAAAAAAAAAAAAAAAAAGCTGAGTTTTCTTTAACCGGCAGGAATGGACATGAAAGTTTAGTACCAGCACGAATTTAGCTGTACTTTCACCCCTGCTCTTAACTATCTAGAACAGCCGTTCCCAACCTGTGGGCCGCGGCTCCCCGGTGGGCCGTGAAAGTATTGCCAATGGGCCGCCAAATTCCCCCAAAAAAGTCTGGTCCAAGTGAAGTGTAAATACAAGATGCAAATAAACAGAATAATGTTAAGAATGTTAAAACTCAGCCATGTTTAAAGGAAATTAACAATGTTCAGATATTCATATATATAAAAATAGTCCTTTAAGAAGTCGTGTTACAGCCAAATAGGTAACATGACCTGAAACTTAACAATGAATTGTAACAAGTTGTTACATTTTGGGGAAAAAGTTCTGATGTTTTGGGCTCAGCATCTGTTATATTATTGAAAAGTTATGACATTTTAGGTTGATTACATTTTTTTAAATCACATTTTGGGTTGCTGTTGCATTTCAGGTCATTGTTACGAATAACAAGGCATTTTATATAAACAAAGTAATTGTTTTATTATCATTTTATTGACTTAATTCTTGTTATTGTTTTTATGTGACTGACTGTATTGGCTGACTATGAAACATGTGCTGCTGTCTTGGCCAGGACTCCCTTGAAAAAGATTTTTTTTTTTAATATCTTAATGGGAAAACTCCTGGTAAAATAAAGGTTCAATAAAAAAATAAAAATATCCTCTGTACTTATTGGGTCAAAGGTGGGCCCCAACATTTTTGAGACTTAAAAGTGGGCCCTGAGTTGGAAAAGTACGGAAGAGGATTAGGGCCACTGAGAAAAAAACAATTCCAAAAAAAAAAAAAAGTCAGAATTCTGACTTTCTGCTCAGAATTCTGACTTTAATCTCAGAATTCTGACTTTTTTCTCAGAATTCTGACTTTAAACTCAGATTCTGACTTTTTTCCTCAGAATTCCTACGGAAGAGGATTAGGGCCACTGAGAAAAAAAAATTAAAAAAAAAAAAAAGGCAGAATTCTGAGAAAAAAGTCNTCAGAATTCTGACTTTAATCTCAGAATTCTGACTTTTTTCTCAGAATTCTGACTTTAATCTCAGAATTCTGGCATTAAAATCAGAATTCTGACTTTTTCTCTTAGAATTCTGACTTTAATCTCAGAATTCTGACTTTTTTTTTTTTAGATTTTTTTTTTTTTCTCAGTGGCCCTAACCCTCTTCCGTAGAAAAGGTTGGGAATCACTGATCTAGAAAATGTATGCCCCCCGTTTGCTTGTCTGATCTTTGAATTTCACAGACTGCCCCTTTAACAGCCGACCATGATGATAGGCCCCGCCGGGTGTGAGGTGCAGTTCCCCGGATTCCACCGCTAGAGTTCCCCCCTCTGGTTCTGGAGCAGCGCGGTCTGACTGTGTTTACCTCCCAGCTCAGCGCTGCTCTACTGCGGCCAGCTGGACACACACACACCGCCACCCGACAGCTCCAACCAGCCTGGAAAATACTGATGTAAGCTGCCTGGTCTGAAATCCTTCGTGGATTTTTTTTTCTTTCCTGCATCTCTGTGAAGTTCGTGACACCGAAGCGAAGGTGGGTTTGATTTTACACACTGCGCTGTGCAGCGTTAGCTTAGCATTTAGCCACCTTTCCTACTATCCCGTGATGGAGGATTGTCAACATGGCGCCCTCCAAAACAAACCAGTTGGAAGCCACTTTGCTCACTGTTTTTGGCTTTCTTGTGTCGATAAAGGAGCTTAGTGGGAAAATAAAACACAATTAGATAATTTCCTGTGTTTTTAATCTTAATTTTACCGCCTGACAAGTTGATTATCATACGTTTGACATACAACCAGTTTACTAGCACGGCTAACCAAATTAACTCTCAACGTTTGCTGCCTCGTCAGCCAACTCCTAATTTTAACTTTATTTATGACATTTAACCCAAAATATAACATCGATAAATCTTTAGAGACTGTTACCAGTGAGTGAAATTGGCGTTTTTATCCCAACGGTTGCCACTTTCGATGCTAATATCGTTAGCTCAGTTCTGTTTCTGGCCTACCTCTTTGTTGCAAAATGTTCACGAAATGTGTATTACGAGTTTTAATTTTGACTTTTATGATTGATTTTGGAATTACAGTGTGATAGCTTTGAATTTCTGTCACTGAACGACTTCATGTCTAGTGTCAATTAAGTGGCTTTTATCACCGGTGAGTAGCTGATGCTAAATCTCTGTCAGTCAACCTGTCATATAGTTTATTTACTTCCTAACAAAACTCACAGTTTGGGGATGTTAAACCCAGTTTGGAGGAGGAATTAACACCATATGAGCGATTTTATAATTAAAGGTACATTTCAGGTGTGCAGAAAGTGAAAAAATCATGTGCTATTTTTGATTAATATTCTATCTGTTTGAATAGTTTATACCTGGAATGTACTAAATTCATCAAATAGCATATATATGGGTCAATGACGTGACGTCCCTTTATTTGTGTCTGAGTGCAATATTTCCTTCCATCATGAATTGAGTATTTCATCACATGTATTTCTTTATTCTATGAAACCTGTCTTATTTGAACACATCTTTAAACTATTAAAATATAACATGTTTTTTGTGTTTTGGTTCCTCAAACCCCCAAAATGTCAGGTTATTGTAAATGGAAATTAAAAATACAGAGGCATTATTTTATGCTTGAACCTTTTTAAATAAAACATTCCTTGCAAATAAAAATAATTTTAAAGCTGTTGAGAAATTTAAAAAACTTTTGTCCCGTAATTTTCACCTCGTCAAATGTCAGGGTGGTGCAACCGTAACATTAGACTTTTATTTTAAAGTGAAGAGAATAAAACAGGAAACAGGAAACTGCATCAGCCAGAGGAGCCCAAATGACATTTGTGACCAAGTGGAAAAGTTTGTAGATTTCTCTGAAATACTGATAAAAAAGGTTTTTTCACTTCATTGGTGACTGGAACAATTTCCATGTCAGGTGGTACAACCAATGTAATAATGTGAAATGTTATTTTAACATCAAATTATTTATCTTATTCACAAATAAAACTAATGAAACACACAAAATGAAAATGTATGAGTCACTACAGACACTTGAGAGATACTTGCCAATAATTTCACACAGAAAAAATAACAGGAACATATAAATATATTTTCATATATTTGGTTGCACCACCTGACATTTTTGGGTGCTCAAATTAAAAATGCTAAAAAATTATGAACCTAAAATCTTTGAAATGTTGGTCAACTACTGAAATCTGTTAGAAAACATAATTCTTCACTCAGAAATATGTTTTATATCCATTTTCAAAGAAATTAAAAAAAAAAGCTTTTAGACCCTCTTTTTGTTATTGACCCAAATACCTCCAAAAGTTGTTACTATTTTTTCAATATAAATTCATATTACACTGAATTCAGAGTAACTCAACGCTATAACATTAGACTCAGGTCTCTAGTCACGTCCCTCATCATTTAAATCACACTTAAGTCAACATTTGAGATAATTATGGCACAAAAACACACATAAAACAGTTAAAATTTTCTCAATTTTTGTCCCTTGTTCTGACTATAAACCTCGTATTTGTCACAATCTTACCTCCATCAGCTCATATTTCTGTGTATGTCCCTTTAACATCTACAGTAATTACACAAGAAAATGTCAATAACACAGTTGACAAACAATGAAATTACACCATTTACAGACAAACATTTGGATGATATATTGATGAGGAGGAGTTGAAAAATATCAAACTTTCTCCATAGTTCCCACCAAAAAGGCTGTGACCTCATATGGTTTGAGTCATGTGACTTTAAAAACAAACTGTTGCTGATTTATGTTTTTTTTTCATTGGGTAACACAGTTGACACATTTCTCAGACACATACAAAGTGAATACTTTTACGAGTATTTGTTTTATTTTAATAATTACTTTGAACAAATAATGCTGGAATTAATAGACAAAACAGGTATTCTAGTATTAATTGTGAAGGGCAAATGTGACATTTAAGAAATCAGACAGCCTCAAAATTGCAAATTCAAATGCACTATTTGCATTTTTTTGCTAAATAAGTTATGGACGGTATTGACTTTCTGTGTTGAATTAAAGTGAAAGAAATATCACCAAAATGAGTTTATGTAAGATTGGTCATTGCTTAAAATCAAAATTTAGTGAAATTGATAAGTTTATCTCATGGATGTGAAATGTACCCTTAATTATCGAATCACTCATATAATGATTATAAATTTACAATTTAAATCATGTGATGTTAAAGGCCCAGAGAGGACTTCACAAGTGATCCTGGAGTTGTCTCACCTTGTACCTGATGGTAATCCGAGATTTAAAATGAGATTATCAGCACCAAAACCTGTTACTTCTAAAGGCTATTTCTCAGTGACTGTGGATGACCTGGCCAATCCATTTACAGCTCAAAGCACTGCTCCACATCCGACTTTTTGAACCTGAACCACGTCCAAATCACGGAAGTAGCACCGTTTTTAAAATTTTTTACCAGTTCCTCCTCCTCCACTGTCACTGTACTTGCAGCCATTTCCACACAGAGACAAATACGATGACGTCATGATGTCGTGAGAGCACAAATCTCTACCGTGGGCCAATTTTATACTGCTTCTAACGTCATACTGTGTATAACGCGCAGCCCTAGTTTCGAACAATAGCCCTACATAACTGAAAATAAACAAGTGTGTTGATAAAGTTCATTTTTGGATGTATTGCACAGATGCAATCAGAGAAGTCTTTCCAAAGGGGTGATAATTAAAAACATTGCCCACTGGCTCTTTAGATTACTATCTTAGTCAGATCAGAATGAAAATAACCAAAATGTTATGGCAGCCCTCCAGTAAACCAGCTGACTAAACAAGATAAGGAGCTGAAAAACTCTTTGAAATACCTCTTACAGTTGATTTTTAGGGATTTCAAGATCAGAGAAGAGGAAGGAAAAGCAAAGGCCCAATTACAAATAAACACTCCCCACTTCTAATTCTAAACAATTAAAACTTTAAAAATCTGACAAATAATGTGTGAGGCTGCAGTGTTTTTTAAAGATAGTCACATTCTGATCTCGATGTATTTTTGTATCCGTGAACTCGAGCTCATACTTGAGGAGTAAATAGACGAAGCTTGAGGGGAGGATTACATCACACACTGACCTGAGAAGCCCTCTCTTCAACTGTGACCAGAAAATTAACCTCAATGCTTCCTGATCAAATATTCTGCCTATATTTATTTCACTGACCACATGCTTTATGTTGATTTTGGCTTCATTTGCACTTGTTTTTCGATGCTTTAAGATCAGTAACAGCACACGTTCTGTCTGTTATACGCTTTTTTTTAATCTTAAACCACAGTTCATGCCCTTGAGAGATAAGTTCTGATGATGAACATCTTTTTTCGACATCTGTCACAGCCTTCTCTTCTACCACGAAGTGCAGCAGAGTTGAATTTTCAATCGTTAAGAAATGCTCTAAGCGTGATCATCGCTAGCTTCTGGCTACGAGTTATGAAAGTGACATCTTAGGTTTCATGGGTGGTTAAAAGGAGGAACGCATAAAGTAGGATTTGGATTTGTGGAGATATTTGGGGAAGAAGGACAGGCCTTAGCACCAAGATATCAGATGGAAAATAGACCATGTTTAGTTTTACAGAAAGGATGGTGAAGATGATTAACCTGTCTGGTATTGATTAAATGAATCTGTGAATTTACTTTGAAAGAATTTCTAAATGATGATGGTGAAGATGTAAAACTTTGCAGAGCCCAAAGCTCTCTTGGCTGGAGGTGTAATCTTATATGAAATAAGTTTTGTTGCTCAGATTAGTGTGAAAACTGAAGTCTAACAGTTGATTTATTTATTTTTTATCCTGTTTCCTGCAGTCGCGATGAATAAAGAAGTCATGTCACGCGTGGTGAAGAAAAGGCAGGCGGATCCCAAGGTGGTCCAGTATGTGTGGGCGGCCATCGAGGTCATTCGCAACCAGAAACAAATCGCAAACATGGACAGGATCTCCAAGTAAGTGAACCACAGACACGAGGAGTGCAGCGACCATTCCGACATATTACTCACCTGCATTGCTGCAAGCCGAGTTTGACTTCGGAGGTCGTCTACGGGGCGGGGGACCACAGACCGACGTCATATCCAGTATTCGGGGCGGGGGACCACAGACCGACGTCATATCCAGTATTCGGGGCGGAGGGGTACATAAGGTCTATACTCGGCCCTTTTGAAATTTTTTAATGCTATGGAGCTTGAAACGTTTCTCTCATCCTTACGCTAAGGTAGTATGATGATGTCATTTGGCTGCATGGTGTTCAGGTGTTTTTTTTCTGAGAAGTTGGTTTCTCATTAGTTATCGGACGTTAAAAACTGTGATATAAGCTTCGTTTTACGATAGTTGACAGCTGCCGTTCGTGAGTAGTTTTTATCGGGGATATAAGAAACTTCAGGAAAGAGCCAAAAGGAGATTAAACCTTCTGAAGAAGAAGAAATAAATATTTTTATTTCTCTTTTTTACTCTGCTCCACCGGAAATTCTCTACTGCGCAGACTCTGGCTGCTAGAGAAACGGGGTTTTTTGGCTTCAAAATCGTAAAACGGTGACAGGCGGAAGCACGCTGTCCATTCTATATACAGTCAATGGTGATGAGGAGTGACAGGTTCACTGGGGGCAAAGACTCACCTTTATCCAGCAGAAAACCACAGACTTACTTAGATCTGCTGACTCTTATTGCAGCCGTTAAACACTTGGCAAATGATTTGTAAGGAGTCCAAGCCTGAAGAAGCCGACAAAACCACATCATCCCCAAACAGCAGAACAGACATGCACCGAGAAGGTGTCAGACTTTTTCTGAGTATGTGGACTTTAGGCACTGGCATTTAAAGCTAAAGTGATGTTACCAGTAACCACCACACACCACAACAGGCCCTGTGCAGGTGTAGATAACTTGTGAGACGGTGGAAAGAGGTGCTGTTGATCACGTCTGTCTTGACGTTAACGCTGGTGTTTCTGTGCCTTTTGTTTTGTATTTCACTGCCGTGCTGATTCTCTGCATTTTTTTATTTTTGTTTCTGAATCTGCAACTGTTTGTCCAGTGACTGTCCCCCAATGTAGTTCTCTTCTGTTTTTATTCTGTTCTGGTTCTATTCCAGACGGTGCAATATTTCTTTAACCTTAAACGTGTCAGTATGCTGGATAATTTTTTTGGATGTGGATGTTTTCTGCTTTAAAACCCTTCACTCAGCCCTTCTCAACCAATGAACCAAATTGTTGAGAACTACCTATGCAAGAGAAACAATCTAAAGTAGCAATGAAAATAAGTCTTAGGTGGCTAAATTGGTCTCAACAAAATTGAGTAAAATTGGGAGAAAACTTGGAAAATGGTCAAAAAGTTGCATAAGTTTTCAGAGGCCTGACATTTCTGTGTAAATATCCTCTTACGTTATATATTTGAATTTCCTGAGACACTGAAGTTTTGGTTTTCGTTATCTGTAAGCCGTAATAATCAACATTTCAAGAAATAAAGTCTTGAATTAATTTACTTTATGTATAATGAGTAGGGCTGAAAAACATATTGTTATCATATTGATATCAAGATATGAAAATTCAAGATATTAATATCCCAATATCGAGATATCAATAATGTAGATTTTTCCCAGCTCAACCCCACTGTCCACATCCTGTTATAAAATCAGACTTTAATTTCCTGAAAAATGTTTAGTTTTCACTAAACCCAGAGTAATATTTTACCGTTTCGATATCTGGATTTCTTGCATTAATATCGAGATATGAAATTTTGTCCATATCGTTCAACTCTAATAATGAGTCTAAATAATATCTGGGTTTCACTTTCTGAAATTATTTTTATTTTTTAGATTTTTTGGGGCTTTTCTGCCTTTAATTGGATAGGTGAGGAGGACAGTGGATATAGTTGGAAAGGGGGAGAGAGTGGGGAATGACATGCGGGAAACAGGCCACAGGCGGGAATCGAACCCAGGCCACCCGCTCGAGGGCGAACCTCATGGTGCGCGGCCATATCCACTAGGCCATCTGCACCCCCACTTTCTGAAATTAGTCAGCAAAACATGCAAACAGAGTTTTTTTGTTCACAAAAATCCTACATTTTTCTTGTTTAAAACGAGAGCAGTATAAGAAAAAATATTTCCCTTCAATGTCAACAACTCACAAGATGGGAACCTAAAAATAATCACAAATTAAAACGCAATTGCAATATAGGGGAAAACAATCGCAATAAGATTATTTCTGCAAATTGTTCAACCCTCGTGTAAACACAGACCGTTCTGTTCAATCAGTTTTTTATTTTCATCATAAATATTTATATTTTATTAGCATCTTCACAAAGACCCAACATCAAGACAAGACAAGGAGTCTGATATTATCTTAACCCGCCATGAGTGGAGACATTTCCAGTGTTTATAAAGTTATATTTCCAGGAACAGACTCATATCAAACAGACATTTGCATTGATTTTGTTGAGGTTTATAGAGAAAATCCCCGTTTGCACTAAGAGCTCCACCAGACACGGATCAATAGTGAGACTTAAAGCTGAAAGAGTTCAGACATTTGCCAACCAACTTCCACTCATTATCATTTTCACTGTGCAGTCGGTTTAACTCGCCTCTTTAAGGGTCTGGACCTCACTGCATGTCTGGTTCATGAAGCCTCAGCGGATGTTATTTTAATCAGACTCCGCTTAGATTGATGACATATCACACACACACACACACACACGTCACAGCCCTCAACACTCAGTCATTCCTTTCGGCCGGAGCAGACACTAAATTAAACACTTAACACGTCCCGTACAGCAGGTTGGCGAGCACCTTGGAGCTGGCTGCCTGCCAAATGAATACCAGCGGCGAGAGGCTGTTGTCATGGCAACAGCAAGCAGCAGCAGCGGCGGCGGCGGTGTCGGTGTCGGCATGCATGCGAGCAGAGGGAAGCCCGACCACACCTCTCTCCTGCTCCAGCCTCACTGTGGTTGAATTTCACCAGAGGGGAAGAATAATGAGCCGCTCGTGTCTCACTTTGAAGGAAACGTAATGAAAGAGAATCAGAAGTGACACATCAGCCAGTTTTCAGTCAGTGAATTAATGATCAATCAGACTGACTGCTTTAAAAAATACCTGGTATGAAGCGGACCACCTGGAAATATGGGCACAGGTTTCCTTTCTGATCATTTTGAAGGTTTTGTTCCTAAGAGTGCGCTCTTTCGTTAACCTCAGAAAACAAATGACCGTATATAGAAAGTAGCTGTAGCCAGAATTTACATCGAGCTTTTTTTTTTTAAATCATGTAAACTTAACTAGTAAAATTCTCAAATTCTGATGACATTCAAGAATTCTGGTTATATTTCAGAGTTTTTGCAACATTCCAGAATCCGAATGCCCAGAAAATATCGGACTGTTCCAGAATTTTACTCACATTCCAGAATTCTTTCAATGTCCCAGAATTCATTTAACATCCAGAGTTGTTGTAAAATTGCGGGGTTTCTCATAATGTTCCAGGATTCTTGAAAAATTCTAGAATTCTCTCAACCTTCTAGATTTTGTGTTGCGTTTTGAGAATTCTCGCAACATTCCTGAATTCTTGATGTGTCCCCGAATTTTAGAAAATTTCAAGAACTTCTGCAATGATCCAGACTTCTTGTTATGTTCCAGAAATTCAGGAACATTGTGTAATTCTTGTTAAGAGGTAAGAATTCTTCAGAAGTTCATGGATTTGAGCAGAATAGCAGAACTTTTTCAACATTTCCCGAAATTCTCCTATGCAGATTTGTAGCAAAATTCTGGAATTCTAGTGATGTGCCCCGAATTAGCACAAGCGAATGAACGTCTGCCACCTTTGAACATTTTCATTACATTCCACGACTCTTTTAAAATTCCAAAACTTTTGTGACGTTCCAGAATTCTTGCGCAATAGTGGGATACCCGTTTCATTCCAGCGCTCTTGTATTGTTCCGGAATTCATCCAAAATTCCAGAATTCCTGCAACCTTCCACATTTCTAGTTGCCATTAGAATTAAAGTTTAATTCTATTAGTCTTGTTGCATCCAGACCAATGACTGTATATAGAATGGACAGAGTGCTTCCGCCTGTCACCGTTCTACGTTTTTGAAGCCAAAAAACCCCGTTTCTCTAGCTGCCATTGTGCAGCCAGAGTCTGCGCAGTAGAGAATTTCCGGTGGAGCCAAGTAAAAAAGAGAAATAAAAATATTTATTTTTTCGTCTTCAGAAGGTTTAGTCTCCTTTTGGCTCTTCCCAAAGTTTCTTATATCCCCAATAAAAACTACTCACGAACGGCAGCTGTCAACTATTGTAAAACTAAACTTATAACACGTTTTTTAACGTCCAATAACTAATGAGAAACCAACTTCTCAGAAAAAAAAAACACCTGAACACCATGCAACCAATACTGTAGTAGTATGGTGGAATCACATTCCTACTCTCTTTGCAAAGATGGTCCATAGCATTAAAAAATTTCAAAAGGGCCGAGTATAGACCTTATGTACCCCTCCGCCCCGAATACTGGATATGACGTCGGTCTGTGGTCCCCCGCCCCGAATACTGGATATGACGTCGGTCTGTGGTCCCCCGCCCCGTAGACGTGGAGGCTTCAGTTAGAGCCGAATGTCGCTACGTCCACTCATTATACAGTCTATGATCCAGACTTGTAGTAAAATTCTAGAATTCTTGTTAAATTCCAGATTTTCTGTTTGTGTTGTAGAAACACATACAACAACTCACTGCTCACTTTAGCCATTAATAACCATATACACTTAATGACGTTTATTTAAATTACCAGGAATAACACACACACACACACACACACACACACGATAACTAGATCAGATAAAAACTTGATTTTTACTTGAATCTTGGCTTAGATAAGTCACACAATAAAAAGCTGATTTTAGCTGAACATTCCTGTTTTTAGATTTATTCAGTGGCGATGATCAAGTGGCGATGATCAAACCATCAAGTCTCAAACCTGAAGAGGCACTTGAGTTCAAGTGTTTGTATTTTTTCAAGCTGGCTTCTAAACTCACAGCTGTATAAACTCCATTGTGTCTCTGCTTCTACCTGCCCAGGTACCTGAGCCGTGTGTTTGGCATGCACCCTAAAGAGACCGCCAGACAGCTGAGCTTAGCCGTGAAGGACGGCTTGGTGGTTGAGACCCTGACTGTCGGCTGCAAAGGCTCCAAGGCCGGCATCGAGCAGGAGGGATACTGGCTGCCCGGGGATGAGATGGTGAGCTCCATGACTGTTAATCAGGCTCCTAAAACAGACAACAGTGAAAAAAGCTCATATCTGCTGTTTTATTGGTCAACACAAGCAAAAAAAAATCACTGTGACATTTGTTTCCAGAAGGTTGTTGACGCGTGTTCACAATGTGAGCAACAGATTTGATGAGTAGCAACTTAAAAACAATCTACAGGTCAGTGTTGTTTCCATATAGATAGATAGGCTGTAGTTTTATCCACTATTCTGCCCCAGCTATCTTAGTTTAGCAGATAAATAATAGTTTCCCAAAAATACTGATTTAGGATTTTTCACCTAAAGTTGTACTTAAGAAGCTGTAAAACTGAACACTTAAAGAAATGTACATTACTCTTTCACATAAGATTCCTATTCAATGCATTGAACATGTCATACATCTGCTAATGCCCCAAAAATAATACTGAAACATTGCGCTAGCTTGATGCTAATGTGTATGGGAAATTGTATTGATATGCTAGCATTTAGCATACATAGAAAAAACTTTGGTTTCAAAACAGAATTACAACTTTCATCACAAAAACATATTGAAATAACTTTCTGTGAACAATACGTCAAACTCAGAAAATGACAAAATACAAACAGGTAAATGTTTTCAGGAACAGGAAGTGCAGGCTCATGGCTGACTTCAGCAAAACTACGGCAAGCCCAAGGTTCCCAACAACTCAAAGCATTACAAGGTGGTCTATTTCTGTCAGTTACGCAAAAAAAAACAATACATGAACATCACCTGATATGTGATTTTTATTTATGTACGTCTAGAGATGTCTAAAATTCATTGAGCTATTTCACATCTATTATTATTATTATTATTATTCAGAAGAATAATCACGTCATTGTTCCGTCAAGGGAAATTAGCGTTGCAGCCTGAACACACAAAAGACAAGGTAGACAATGGCAATAAGACCCAATTAAAAGTCTAAAATACAGAAATAATACAACAACACAATGCCCATTAAGAAACACAATAAGAGACACAATAAGAAACACTGTATATATACAAAAGCACAAACCATGTAAGTAAATGCAGAAAAGTGCGAAGTGTAAAGAGCAAGTAGGGCAGCAATATAATAGTGCAAAAGAAACATGAGCAACCCAAAAGCTAAAAAGCTATAATTATTATTATTATTATGTTATTGACACAAAAAAACCCTGTAAAGCTATTTTTTGCTCACAGAAAATTCACAGGAGTAATTGATAAAGAATCTGATATAGAAGTAGAATTGATAAGGGCATCTGTATCAATAAAATCTTATCACTACCCATCTGTATTAATGAGAGGCTTGCCTCTTGGAGCTCTTTTTATACGACATAAAAAATATCAGAAGTGGTAGAGTTTGAGGATGCCTGAGCTAATAAAGAAATAGAAATTAGCTTCTTTGATTTTACTCTTGATAGCCACCTCAGATTTAATCACGGCTGTCTGAACACGAGGAAAATACGCAACGATGAGCTTATTACCTTTCAGACCTCCACACACATTATGGCGAGACACAGCTGCCCATCTGTTGAGTTGCTCACAGTGTGAACACGGCGTTAACCAAGTCACAGCACGCTGATCTATCAGTGTGGTGCACAGAGGTACTTAAAGGGCTTCAGGGGTTAATTCTCTCTCCACATAATTTCCAGTTTTTCCTACGACCTGTTACGCAACCCTCTGCTGTGCAGCATTATGAGCTGAATATGTTTCTCATTTCCAGTGTTTTAATTTCCCTTATTTCCCCTGTCAGTCGTGCACAGAGTAGCAGTGCTTTCACTTGTTCTTGGTACAGTCCTGTTTTACTGAGTGTGTCGTTTCACTGTGTCTGCTCTACCTGGAGAGAATCCTCATGTCTTTTCCTATTTGTTATGCAAAGAGCTCTTAATGGATTACAGCGCAAGTGGCATTAACATGTATCTGGTGGCTGCTTTAATTCCAGGGCTTTTTCCCACAGGGCACAAACACCCTTGTGGTAGCTGTTGAGTCTCAAGTCTAATGAAACTAACAGAGCAATATCATAAGTTTTAAGCGAGAAAGAGAAAAAATAACTGATTCCATGAATCTTCTTTTCTTATTACTAACTTGAGATACAGTGTTGTAAACCAATAGGTTTCAGCTTTTTAGGGCTGGGTGATACGGCTGAAAAATGTATCATGATATAAGCGTTTTATATCAGTTGATATCGATAATTATTGATACGTTTCGTAACCTTTTTAAAATAAGGGCCAGGAGAAGAAAGCCTGAATTTAGAGCTTTTTATTTTTATGTTAATCATTCCCCAAATTAACAACAATTAACACAACGGTGGGATTCAAATGGCCAAAAAAAGCATTTTTGTTATTACACTAGGCAGCAAAATTTTTGTTGAGTTAGTTAGATTAATTTTTGGGTGCGGAATCCAAAACTGTTCTCAGTTTTTCTCTATCACGTCGAGTTTTTGAAACATGGGATCCCCGTTTTCCTAAAAAACACGGGAACAATTAGTAAAAATGTCTGTTTTGTTAGATTTTTACGCTGATTTAAACCAAAACTGGCATACTGATATTTAGTTTTAATCAGCATAAAAATCTAACTCAATGCAGAACAAATTGTTCCCCAGTGTGATAATTATTCTTTGTTAAAGCCTGTAATCCTGTATTACTGTATTTTTAACACACAAAAAAGTGAATATTAATTCTATCTATCGAAAGTGGGCTCACATTATTTATGCCCACTGCTGCATATTTGGGCCAGGGCACCCCAGTCTAAAATGTCTGGACACGCCCCTGCTTGTCAGCACAAACCTTGTTGCAGGTTTGTTATGTTGTTTTGCTCATTAACAGATGGATTTATGCTGAAGAGAGGGTTCAGTTAGTGGAGTAAACAGAGTTACAGTGAATGACAGGACTCAGCTTTTACCCAAGTAAAAGTCAAACAACTTCACGAGTATTAATGTCCGTACAGTGCGCCGCTCTCTCTCCAGCTTGAATGAATGTCGATCGCCCATCAGCACCAGCTAATATTCACAATCATGATTCATGATCCATTCATAACAACAAAAAGTGGATTTTCTTAAGTAGAATAGTAGTGTCCTTGGACATACTGGTGTATATTTCTACATTTTCTAAAGCAAAAAAGGATCATAGTGTAATTTTTGTCAATCGCACCAATTGTAATCTTCAGGTGAACCATAAAGAATCCTGGCTTCATTTCAATAAAAGATCTAAATTAAACTCCTAAACGTGTCAGAGGCTGTAGAAGTTTAGGTTGCGATAGATATTATCGTTTTATCGCCCAGCCCTACCTCCAGTGTAAAACTCTCTCTGCCATACTGAAACATAAGCAGAGAGAGAGAAACAAAAGAAGAGCTGTCCACAGTCCGTGGTAACATCACAACACTATGAAAATGTGAATAAAAAGTATGTTTAGACTTGACACTGTTGCCCAGAGGAGCTCAGTTGGTTTTTGGCAGCAGGACTTTTAAAACACTACTCTCTGAATCACTTGCAATCACAGGATCCGAAAGCTGAGGGAAGCAAGGTAAGGGCTGCATTGTTATATTTCCAATTTCAGGGTTTGTTCTTCATGTGATCACTTCATCCCCCTCCCCACCTCGACTAACATCATTCTGTGAGAAATCAGGTCTGCCACATGCAGTGCAGTCAGGGATTTGACTGAATCTTTTTTATGCAGTTCTGATCAGTGCTGAAGATTACAGCTGTAGATTTATCACATGTCAAATGTAGTCCATGTGCAGCTTCTCATTCAGTCTTCTTGCTGCACTTAAATTTTCAGTCTAGGTGGCGACTAAAAACACACCAGCTTACCTCTCAGTAGTTGCCTCACATGCTGGAATTTCAGAGTTAAACAAACTGCCAGAAGCTACTTTCTGTTCTTCAGTCACACTGTAAAAAAAAAAAAAAGCTTCATAAAAGTCCGCTGCAGCGCTGTGTCGACGTGGCCAAATTTCTTGCGGAAGTGATCAGTGATCTTGATGAAAAATGTTGCTCGCTACTCATCTACAGATGTGCTGTTGCTTGGTTTTTAGATGAACACAAACACTCACCTGGTGCAGCCCAAAGCTGTATCCAGTTTTGGCTTGTAGAAAACAACTTAAAATATTATTATTTAGAGTTTAAATGATTTTTATCTAAACCTAAGACAACAAGCAATGGTAGCATAGCCGCAGGTTGGTAGCAAGCATCTGTGCGTTTGTAGTTTTTTGGTCTTGGTAGTTGTAGATCTCCTCAGAGGGGTGTGTTCTGCTGTGAACTTAACTTCTGTCTGGCATGCTTATTTTCTTTTTCTTCTCTACTTTGACTGATCAAACAGGTTGGAGTCGGAGGTAGTGATGGAGTTAGGGGGGTTTGGTTCTGGTTTTTGTGGTGCTCTGCGTGTAACAGTCGACTGGTTCTTTCTAGTCAGCGTTCTCTCAGCTGACAGAGTTTAATTTTGAGAATCACTTCACAAAGCTGTTAGAAGATGTGAGTAGTCTCCTCTCAGCAGGTGCCTGGATTTAATTCAGCTGACGTGAGCTGCGCTCTTTAATTAACCTCAAACAATTGACTTAAAAAACAAACGTCTGTATGTAGAAGGTGGCTGTAGCCAGAGTTTACATTGAGCTTTTTTTCAAATCATGTAAACTTTACTAGTAAAATTCTCAAATTCTGAAAACATTCAAGACTTTTATGGAGAGAAATTTGTGCCAATATAATGCAATAAAAGAAATGAATTTGAGACCAAAAAAAAACTTTTGCAAACAAAATTGGGATTTCAAAAATCCAAATGATACCAATAAATAAATAAAATATATTTACAATTGAAATGTTTTCTTGTTAAATCCACAATTTAGTTTTTAATTTTTGAAACCCCCATTTTTGTTTGCAAAAATTTATTTTGGTCTCATACTTTTTTTTTTTTTTTGCATAATATTGACACAAATTTCTCTCCATACAATTCTTGTTATATTTCAGAGTTCTTGCAACATTCCAGAATTCTCCAGAATGCTCCAAAAATATCGGACTGTTCCAGAATTTTACTCACATTCCAGAATTCTTGCAATGTTCTAGAATTCATTTAACATCCAGAGCTGTAATAAAATTGTGGAGTTCACAGAATTTTCTGGGTACTCTTGTAAAATTCTAGAATTCCTGCAACCTTCCAGAGTTTGTGTCGCGTTTTGAGAATTCTCGCGACATTCCCGAATTCATGATGTGTCACAAATTCTAGAAAATTCAAGAATTCCATCAGCCTCTATATAATTCTCCAGACTTCTCGTAATGGTCCAGAATTCACGAACATTGGGTAATTCTTATTAGATTTAAGTATTCTTTGGAAGTTCCTGGATTTAAGCAAAATACCAGAACTTTTGCAACATTCCAGAATTCTCATACCAAAATTCCGGAATTCTGGTGATGTCCCGGAATTATTACGAGCCATTGAACGAACGTCTGCCACCTTTGAGCATTTTTATTACATTCCTCAGCTCTTGCAAAATTCCAAAATTTTTGTGACGTTCCAGAATTCTTGCACAATCCTGGGATACCCGTTTCATTCCAGCGCTCTTGTGTTGTTTCGGAATTCAAGCAGATTTCCAGAAATCTTGCAACCTTCCGCAATTTTTGTTGCATTTTGAGAATTCAATACGCAATATTCCTGATTTCTAGAAAATTCAAGAATTGATGTAATGCTCAAGACTTCTTGTAATGTTCTAGAAATTCAGGAACATTGTGTAATTCTTGTTGGATTTAAGAATTCTTTAGAAGTTCCTGGATCTAAGCTAAATACCAGAACTTCAGCAAAATTCTGGAATTCCGGTGATGTTTCCAGGAATTAGTACAAGCGATTGAACGTCTGCCAACCTTTGAATATTTTCATCACATTCCACAACTCTTGTAAAATTCCAAAACTTTTATGACGTTTCAGAATTCTTGCGCAATCCTGGGATACCCGTTTCATTCCAGCGCTCTTGTATTGTTCCAGAATTCAAGCATAATTCCACAATTCTTGTTGCATTCAGGATTGAAGTTAAACTCGAGAATTCCTGTTGCATCCGGAATTGTAGTAAAATTCTAGAATCGTCGCGATGTTCTAGAATTGTCGTTAAATTCCAGAATTCTGTTCACATAGAACAACTCACCGCTAACTTGAGCCATTAATAACCATATACACTTAAGGAAGTTTATTTAAATTACCAGGGATAACGCACAAAATTCACACACAAATATACATCATCAAATATATAAAAGAAAAGATATTAAGTTACTACAAATTAGAAATATTAGGAATATAGAAACTTTGTACAAAAAGGAAGGAAGAAAGAAAGAAAAAATATTATATATATAAATTTAAGTCAAATAGTGCATTGAAAATGTGTAATAGAGGATGTGCAAGAATAACTAGATCAGATCAAAACTTGATTTTTACTTTAATCTTGTTTTATTGTCGAGACTTGGTCGATAACCTGATGAAGACGTCGCGGTGACTTTCGCCACCTCAACATACAGAGAACCACAAAACTACACTGATCAGAAAACTGTAAATCAACAACTTGAAGATGCGCTGCCTCGAGTCTGAGTGTGTTAAATCCAGGTGGCTGTTTTCTTGATTATTTCTTGAGTTTTAGCTTTAATTAAACAAACAGAACCGGGGGAGACAAAAATGTTGGATGCTTTGTTGATTGTATGAACGTTTGGTGGTTTAACTAATGTCAATCTGTGCACTTGTGATGCATGATAACAAACATGATATGTGTTAATGCACTTTGATGGTAACGACTTGTATAAAAAGCACAAAAACTCTTTATTTCACTCAGTTCACTGATGCATTATCTGAAATTAAACTTTCTTCCTTTAGGTGTCTTCAAACACTCCTGAATGATTTCACTTTCTTTGAGATTTGATTGATACTGGGTCCTCTAACCCTCCTTGTTTTTTCTTCTTTTGATACTGATTTAATACCGTTGATGTTGGTTAAAGCTCCTGTGTAGTTGGTTACAAAACCAAATTTTGATGTTTTTGGCAACAAAAGCAGATATGCAAGAACTTTTCTAAAGCTTCAAACTGCGGGGTAGTTGTTAGATGAAGATAAGCAGCTGTTGTTTACAGTCTCACTCATCAAAGACTCCAATTGAGTTAAAACAGCATGATAACAGTTTCATTTCCTGCTACAAACACAACTTCTACGAAACCAAGAAAGCTATAAGAGACATATCTTTTTGTCCACAGGAGGCGCCAAAAACAACACAAACAGTAAGTTCCTCACAGAAGCTTTTAATACAGTTTTACACACGCAATAACTTTGACATATTTTGACCTTGCAATATTGTTGATATCATTTATGAATGTGAGCCTATTGAGGATATTTTTGGGGCATAATTGTTTTGTGACACAAAGCTCCAAATAAACGTGGTGACGCTGGTGCATTCAACACCAAAAATCTAAGAGCGCTTGCAAAAATTACGACAAATCAGCACTAAAAACTACAATTTACAGCAACTAACTTAAGGGTTATATTTCTGTAGTGGCCAGTAAAGATTAAAAAAGAAATCTCTCAACATCCTCTTCACCTTCTCTGCTCCACGTTAGTTTGATGATCGTCATGTGACAGTGAAAAAGATTTATTGAAGGCTGTTGTAACCTGATCTGATCTGAAGAATCAAGCCAATATTTGATTAGTTATATGTTAGATCAAACAGCACAGTAGTTGATTAGTAATGCCTGCCAAGAGCCACTTCTTAACCTCCTACTGCTTTGGCTGAAATTCAGTTTGTAGTATCAGTTTGTGAAAACTTGTGAGATCTGCAGTAAACTACAAGTTCTCGGATGTTTCTACTGATCTCAATCTGCAACGGACCAGTCTACATACTGTTTCCCACAATGCACGGTGCTAATGCTGTTTGTCTATTCGGGAGCACTCAGGTTTATGTGAATTACTGACACCTACTGGAATAAATCAGCTCAACTACAACACAACAACAAAGTGAATCGGTCTGTGAGATAGAAGTCAAGTGACACTAAAGAAACACCTTAAATCTGCTCAATTCATCATGAAAGATGCGTTTACTTCTACAAAATTCAATCCCTTATTCACTTTTTTTTTTCAACTGACAGCCTATGTGGGTAATGTGGAAGTGGTTTTCCCATCAGCTGTAAAAAAGTTAAAAAAAAAGTCAGTTGGTTCCAGATTTATTTTCAATACACGATAACTTTTGGTGTAAGATTAAAAATTAGATATGGCAATTTTGCTGAAATAAACTTCTGTACCTTTACAAATTTCATAAAAACAGACTCTAGAATCTCTTCCTGAATTTGTTATTTTTCTAAATGAGTTTAAAATGTTCCTGGGACCACTGAAAATATAACCTGACAAGCCTGACGGACAGTTTCATATATCCGTCATGGAGATATTTCACGAGTCCATCTGGGTAAGGGGCGCTAGAGAGTGCTTTCAGAGGCGGGACTTAAAAAATATTAGCAGCTGGTGATTGGACAATGTGCTCATCTAAGACAAATCCACATCAAGCCACGGTGACGTAGCAGATTTGTATAGAAAGTTCATGTACCTGTTGCGGAGATATTTCACGAGTCTGATTTTGCTCTTCTCTCGACCAATGAAGAGCAAAAACATTGTTTCCCATCAAAAAGGCTTTAAGTGACGTTCTCTGTTCTTCATTTAGAGAATATTTTGAGTCTATTTCTGATAAAACTGCAGATATCGCCGCGTCCATGAAGACCGCTTCACACTCCGCCATTGTTTTCAAACATTCAGACGCTTCCCGCTTCCCGTCTGCAGTTCCTAAAGCTCCCGCCTGTCTTCTCTGATTGGTCCGGTCAATATTGGACCGGGTGAAATCGGTTGTGGTTTGATCATAACAAGATGGATCTGCAGGATTCAGAAATGAATCAGGGCTGCTCCATCTGCTCTGCAAGGTTACTGAAAATAATGAAGAAACCAAAAAAACACTCAAAAAACATCTACAACTACTTTTCCCTTCCCATGCTTACTTTTATACATTTATCTTTCTATGTGTTATATCTACTTAAAATTTGAACTTATCTACTTTTATTGTTCCTGTAACCTCACCACTGATTGATGTAGTGAATTAATAACTGAAATGCCAAATGTAACCATGATTTATTTTCTATATTTATGCTAAAGTTAAACATTAGAAAAAACCCATGAGCTCCACTTTCAGAAGCCGAAATCCAGAGTAGTAAACAAATAAACAGACCCAACAAAACAGTCATACTACATTTGAAAGTGACGTCATTACACTACAGCTCTTGGCAGGCATTACTAATCAACCACTGGTCATTTTATCTCCAAATGTTTGTGTTTCTGTTCATGCTCCGATTTCAATGAAACTGCAGACGGGCCGTGTCCTTGGCTCTGGAGGCTGCAGCCTTTTGAAGTCAGACACTCGTCTTTTATCAGAGACTCCAACAATCACAAAGTGCCTGTTGACACCAGAAAAAACTCGAGGACAGTTTCTGCTTCGTCGAGCGTTTGTGTCGGAGAATCCTTTGTTAAAATAGGAATCCCTCTAAGAGTCTGTGGATGGATTTTTAAGGGAACATTCACAATTTGATTGGACTCAAATTGAGAACCCTTTAGGGATTTATTCAGGAACTGTTTTGCAGCATTGTTGCCTGGTTTCCTCAAACATGAAATTGGAAAAAGCTGTCCGCAGTCAAACTGGCCCCAATCACCATCTGCCTCGCAAATGAAAGCAGGTTGTGGAAACTTTTACTGCCTTGAAAATAAGTTCTTTTATAAATAGATTCCTGGTTACCTTTTATTGCAAACAAAGATTCATTTGCTCCCAGATTAACAGAAATTTTACCCAGCAACCCAACGCACGGCACATGACAGATGGAGAAAAGATTGAGAGAGTTTTTTTTCTTCTGTCACGACTCTCCCGCTCTCCCCTACAGAGTCGTCCAGACTGTGAGTGGGAGGAGTTGGACTCCTGACAGGTTTATGAGTAGTTAACGGCCCATACTTCCCGTCACCGTGCCCTTGACTTGAACTCCTGAATGAGAGTAAGACAGGATTACTGCAGCAGCGTGTGTGTTTAGGGTGAAAGCAGGTAGTGAATGAGACGTCCGTCAGCCTACGCACATCGTTAGGATAAAAGTTGACTTTTTTATGTTTCCATGAGTTCCTTTTCCATTTCTGTCTCCCCCAAAGAATGCAGAGCTCAACAAAGACAAGCTAAAACATGTGGACAGAAAAAATATCTACATTTTCTAAATTATCCTCATACAAGTGGACGAGGCCTTTGTGTATCGTCAGACCCTTCCCATTGGCCCCTGGTTTGATTTTTCAGGTTCTGTTTCTAAAAGGGTCGAGGCTCATGTGAGGAACAAGATTTGGGAGTTTTTTTTATGTAGCATTACGACCTCATTTTTTTACATTCTGACTATTTTTGCAAAGCGTTACGACTAAATTCTTGTAACATTGAGACTTTTTTCTCAAAATTTAAACAGGGCAAGTCATTAAAACATTTTTAGAGTAAACATTAGGACTTAGGACAATTCTAGTAACATTGCAACTTTATATTTTAACATAATTTTAGTCCTTAAACCGTGTCCTCAATTTTATAATAATAATAATAATAAAATTTTATTCATAGAGCGCTTTTCTGAACGCTCAAAGACGCTTGACAGAGGACGAAAACATCAAGTAAAACAACACAGTAATAATAACAATAATTAGAACCTGTGACAAAGAAAAACGATAAAAAACAAAACTATGAAATACATTTAAAATTTTATAACATGACGACTTTAATTTCCTTTTACTTCACCATTTTGTCCTTGTAATATTACAACTTTATTCCTGTAACATTTAGACTTTATTCTCGTGATATCATGACTTAATTCTTGTAAAATTACTCCTTTTTTCATATCAATATGACTTAAAAAAAAATAAATATTGCATTCTAGTAACATTCTTGTAACATTATGACTTTTTGGGGGGCAAAATTTCACCTTTATTCACTAAATTCTTATCAAATGAGACTTAGTTTTCATATTATTTTCATTTTGATTTAATTTATGCATGCTATATTTAAACAGGCAAGTCATTTAAACATTTTTAGAGCAAACATTAGGACTTAGGACGATTCTAGTAACATTGCAACTTTATATTTGAACATGACTTTAGTCCTTAAACTGTGTCCTCAATTTTATAACATGATGACTTTATTTTCCTTTTACATAACCATTTTGTCCTCATAATATTACAACTTAATTCCTGTAACATTAAGCCTCTATGCTCGTAATGTCATAACTTAATTCTTGGAAAATTACTCCTTTTTTCACATCAATATGACTTTTAAAAAAAATAAATATCGTATTCTGGTAACATTCTTGTAATATTACGACCTCAGTTTTATTATGTTGCAATTTTCGGAAAACATTGCAACGTTATTCTTATCATAATACAACTTTTTGGACAAAATTTCACCGTAATTTTTGTGTCAATATCACTTAAATTTTGTAATATTACGATTAATCCTTGCCCCCAAGTCTTTACAACTTCATTCTCAATCCGTAACAACTACAATCTAATTATACATTTATTCTCGTATCACTGCAACTTTATTGTCCCGTAAAGTTCTGTCCTTACTTGGAACCAGTACAATTTTATTCGTATAGCCTTCCAACTTTAATTAATTCCCAGAAGTTACAACTTTATTCTCATAGCATCAGAACATCAGTCTCATAACACCACAACTTAGTTCTTGTATCATTATTTTGACTTTTATTTTAATTGATTCAATCGTTATTTGATCAGGCAAGTTGTTCAGTCACAATTTATTATCTTAGGACTTAATTAAAACAAATGCTTTAAGCTTTGATCCTCAGCTGTAAATCATTAACAGGGTTTTCTTTATCACCGTTGAAGTCTAAAAAAGAAAAATACAGTTTTAGAAAAAAGGTTGTAGCTTTTGCTCTCTGGTGCCTTTTTTCAGTTCTTTGTCTTCACAAACCTGAAGTTTAGCTTTGATTGCAGATGGAAGACGGAGAGTGTTGTTTCCTCCCCTGCTGTGGTTGGCGGGTCAGAGGGGGGGGTCACCCAAACTTGTTTTTTCTGCTCTGTCTCTCCCGCAGGAGTGGGAGGCCGAGAGCCACGACTGGTACTGCTTCGAGTGCCACCTCCCGGGCGACGTCCTCACCTGTGACAACTGCTTCCGCGTTTATCACCTCAAGTGTCTGACGGAGGAGTACAAGCCCAGAGACGGAGGATCCCACTGGCAGTGTGTGGTCTGCAGGGTAGGGGGTCGATTATTCATCAAGTTTAAGTATTCTGTTAAAGATAAAATGGGAGAAAGAACTTGCTACAGAAATAACAAATAATGATTGGCAGAATTTGTGGAAAAACCACCAAACAACTACCTGTTCTCAGAAATGGAGGGAGTTCTCATAGAAGAACTTGATCCTCTTTTTCATCACACCCAAAATGAAAAGTAAATACCTGAACCATCAGCTCCTACGTTGGATAAATTATGGATCATTAAATGTTTGTCATAGTCATTTAATTTGGAAGTGTTCCAAAATAAGAAACTACCGGGAAAACATTAGTACAGAAATTAATAAAATAATGGGATATAATATACCGTTGAATGCTACTATATTGTACTTATGTAACTTTACACCAGAAAACATTCATGGAGAAGATCATTATTTGTTAAAAATTTTGTCTGTGGCTTGTAAAAAGACAATAACTAGGAAGTGGTACCAAGCCAATCTCCCGACTATGGAACAATGGATCTAGACTGTGGAGGAGATTTACTTGATGGAGAGACTAACACATATATTGAGACTGCAAAAGGCCCAACTGGAGGACAAATGGGCAAAATGGATGATTTATAGGAACAGGACAAGTGACACTAAAAATTGAGAGGAGTCATTCTAAGGAGGAAAATAAATAGATAAATAAATAATTCATTTGTAAGACGACTCGACTTGTAATATTTTCCCCTGCTATTTTTGTTTGTTTTATGAATGTTATAAAAAATGTGTTTACATATAAATAACAAATAAAAGACAGTAATATAAAAAAAGTTTAAGTATTCTGTCAAGGGATGCTCGATAAAATATCAGTCCACCGATATTTAATTTTGGCCGATATCAGCTCATAAATCTAATTTAGAGAATCGCACTGCTAGGACCCTATGAAATCTGTTTTATTTTTTCCAAGTTCAATATTATTTTTTTTACAACAAATTTTGTAACCATATAGTGCAGTGGTTCCCAAAGTGGGGGTCGGGACCCTTTGGGGGGTCGCGAGACAGTGATAGGGGGTCATGGAATGTGTCCCAAAATTGAAAATTATGAACAATTCATGAACAGTTTATTCATTATTGTGAGAATAAAAGCAAAAATTGGGGTTAAAGATAATATAAAATCATGCAAACAGAAAATGTTTTATCTGTTTTTCACATTTCTTTGTTCAAGTTTGATGCCGTGAACTCAGCAAAGTTCACATTAGTCGGTAAATTTTCTATCGATCAGTTAAATTAAGTATCCTCAGGGAGGGTTTTGTTGGTTTTTGTCTGTTTTTGGATTGTCCCATTAGTGTTGTACCACAGCAGGGGGTCACCAGTCCCTAACGCTGCTATTTTGGGGGTCACAGGCAGAAAAGTTTGGGAACCCCTGATATAGTGTGTGCTTTTTGTGTCAGTGAATAAAATATGAAATATTGTGACAGGTCTACAAACAGAAAAAATACAGCCTTGGATTAAAGCCATCTTGAAAAATATGGTCCTTTTCTGTTCCTCTCTTTCTCTTTCGTCATCTTCTGTTTATCCATGTTTTTATTTGTTATTATTGTGGCTCTGTTTGATAAAACACGGGGGTCACGGGGTCAGAGCAGGTCCTGCTGTGATTGAAATCTCTCTCTTTCTTTTGTTCTCTTTCTCTACGTCGTCCATCCTGCAGGGGAGTAAAAAGAAGAACCTGAACAAACAGGAGATGAGTAAATATCTGCGCTTCATCGTGCAGCGCATGAAGGAGAGGGTGAGAGAAACATGTTTATTTCTACTAATCTTTCATTCTGTTTGTGAGTTTTGGTCTGAAGTTCTTTGGTTGACTCTTTGTGCTTGATACAACACTTTCATTAGCATTCCCAAGTGAAAACTGTAGCAAATCAAATCTAAAGTGTGTGATTTTGTAACAGATTCTGTTATGATGTGTAAAATAATGACCCTTTTCCACTGACTCGCCTTGGCCCTACTCTACTCGCCTCTACCCGGTTTGTGTTGCGTTTCCCTTAGCGCGGTGCTACGCGTCAGACACCAGTTTTTAGTACCTGCTCTACCCGGGTTCCAAGCGAGTAAAGCCGATGCTAAAAGGTGACGTGGACGGACTGCCGGTCACTCATTGGTCAGAGAATGTCGTCTCTGCAGCTTCTGACTCTGAACAAATCACTTACAAGAGGCAAACGAATAAGTCAGCTACGAGTTTTTAATGACATTTAAACCCGACGGCACAGAACCAGACTGAATGAAGACAAAATACAGCCCTAAAATGCTCCTTCATGATTCCTAAATAAGTTAAAAGTCCTTTTTAAACCAAAAAGAAGTTAACAGCAAAGATAGTTCGGTTTAAAGAGTCTTTTAAATTAAATCAAAGTTGGTCGGTGCAGGAGCGATCTGTCTGCCACGAGAGTCTTTAAGCACCAATCAGTCCATTAATCCACAGGGAACCAAAAAGGAAAACCAGTTCAAAGAAGAATGATTGATCAACAAAAAATCTCTGCTATACCAGGCCCAAAAATCAAAAATTAAAGTGATCTCACTGGATCCAGGGAAGAGTTGATGTCAGGAAGCAGCTCCTTCGTTTTCCTCTGCGTGCAGCAGCACGAGGCTGTTGTTTACCTCCGTTGTCATGACGACCGACATTGAGCCGCTGTATTACTTTAATGAAATCTTTTGAAAGCTTTGTTTTTTCCTTTAAAGACCACGGTGGCACATATGTTAGTACACAATTATGTTTGTGTGGCGTTATAGATGAACATGCACGCACTTCTGCGCAGCACTTTAGCGCAGCTGTGTTATAAGATCCACGCCCACCGTAGAGTAGAGCCGAGTAGAGCTGGAATTGTAGAGTGGAAAAGCGTCATAATGCAGTTTAGCACCATTCCCGATGTAAATATCATTCTCCTTCCATCCATTACACCTCTGTCTGCTTGTCTGCTCATTTCCCTCCTTTAATCCCTCGCTCTCTAACCACCACTCCATAAAGCTGCGTTAAATCTCATTACTTCTCCTCTCTCCGTCTCCCTGCATCCCTCCATCCTCCAGCCACTCCCCATCAGACCTCATCACTCACCCTCCACCGTGTCCTCCCTGTCTCCCCCTTCTGTATGAAGCAGCACTAAATCACCTCCTCTCTTCTCCTCTGCAGGCGGTGGACCTGCACAAGAAAGGCAAAGACACTAAACACCCCATGTACAAACGGCTGATCCACACCGCGCTGGACGTCTCAAACATCCAGGAGGTAATCATCAAACCGGGAGTGACTCTGTGAAACAGTAACAACCTTTAGTTTGTTATTCTTCAGATTAATCCCCACAGACTCAAACCATTGAAAAGAAAGTTGGTAGTTTAAAGATTAAATGGTTGAAACTGGAAGGAAAAGAAAAATGTAATTTGCATTTCCCAGAGTTTCTGCTCAATGTTTTTTTGTTGTTTTTTTTGTCCGACATCAAGACAAGAATCTGATTTCATCTTAACTAGGGGTTGCATGATATATTGTTTCACGATCGTCATAGCAACATGCATATGCTAGGGTAGGTAACTACGACAATATGGACAAAATTTCCTATCTCGATATCAATGCCAGATATCTTAATATCGATACGATACAGAATGACTCTGGGATTAGAGGAAACTCAGCATTTTTCAGAAAAATAAAAGCATCATAATATAACAGGATGTGTTTAAAGTGCGTTTAATTGATTAAAGCTCACTGTCAGTCATCAACATTAACAGAAAATCACCAATAATCATGCGACTGTCTGAGCTTTACATGCAGGGGGAGCTGGGAAAATCTACATCATTGACATCTTTGATATTGGGATATTAATATGTTGAATTTTTGTATCTCAATACCGATACGATGACGATATATCTTTCAGCCCTAGTGTATGCGCAATATAAATATCACAAGGTGTATAATATATCGCTATATTTTTGAGTAGGGATGGGTACCTTTCACATTTGAACCAATACCAATTAAAAATTCAAAGAGTTAATTGTCATGTGCACAGTGAAGAAACATGCAGACAAAATAATAGATATCTTAAAAAAATAGCCATGATAAACAAACTAGAGGTATTAGTGATAACAATTTATACAAATATACAAGAACTAGATAGTGCAGCAAGAATTATAATAATAATAATATAAATAATATACAAATGTAAATGTATGGAAGGAAGATGCTTGGAACCTGGGAATTAGTACTAGTACTCAATGGCACCATTTTTTGGTACTTTTGTGTGTTTATGTGGTAAAACATTTTGATTTGTTTAATAATAAAATCACAAAATATTTCAATTAGACTTCTTTACTCAGTGTTTAAACTTCAACAAGTGTGTCAAAACAACATTCAACTCTTTGAACTGTAACATTGCAGTTGTTTCACAAATTTCTTCAACATGAAAACCCTTGACTAAAATGAACTACAACTTAAAAGATAAACTACGACGATAATGATGCACAAATTAAAACCGAGCTTTTTGTACTCTCTGCCCATGTCAGGCATAGAAAATCACCTTCTCTTCTACTCTTTCACAGTCACATTACAATAAAAAAAACATCAATGCACCTGATGTACAATTTTTAACTTAATTTTATCTATTTACATCTAGATAAATCTTTATCCATTGACTAATTTCATGTTTATTTACTTGTTAACTCAAATTATTGTTGACAGAAAACCTGTGAAGCTACTTTTTGTACACAGAAAATTCACAGGAGGAATCGATAAAGAATGGTATCGATAAGCAGGATCAATAAGAGCATTGGTATCAATAAAATCTTATCAGTATCATCACTAATAATTAGTTCAGCGGATTTATAATTCTAGTATCGGCTCGTGAGTGTGATTATGTTTAATCAGCTCTTGAGGTTTCTTTTCACTCCCTGAACACACAGCGCTGCACTTATGTGGAAACTTTCTGCTAAAGTGTTGATATACAAACCCCTGGAAAGATAGTGCTCTGCTCTTTGCTGTGAGTTTGGCAGACTTCGGTTTTTGTGTTTAACGTGTGTGTGTGTGTGTGTGTGAGAGTGTGTGTGAGGGAGACAGAGAGAGGTCATGCAGGACTCTGCTGTGCTGTGGTCAGCGGTGCATCACACCAGAACTCAGCCAGACACTGGAGCTCTGCCCAGACCTGTGTGTGTGTGTGTGTGTGTGTGTGTGTGTGAGTGTTAATAAGTACACTGCCCTGTCCTGGACCTCTCTCATGTTGGTCGTGCCACACACACACACACACACACACACACACACACACACACACACACACACACAAACCCAGCATGTGAATAAACCTCTTTGTTCTCCTCGTCTCCTTCCTCCCTCCAAACTTTTTGGTTCAATTCAAAGTTTTTCCTCAGTGAAAGTTTGAGGAATAAATCTGTGAAGTTCAAATTAATCAATAGATATTTGTCAAACATTGAGAAACTTTGACTATGTTTACATGCAAACCATGTTCAGACTAAGGTCCATATTCTGGTTAAGGCAATATTTGGAAAAATGTTTACATTCTCCTCAATGTTGAGCGAATGCAATATTCACATTTTTGTGTTAATCAGCATATTCAGAATAAACTTTAGCAGTATTAGTTGAAGCGTTATGACAAGATCTGTGTTGACATCAGCACCAACTAGTCCGAGATTTTTTCATTTTTTTATTTTATTGTTCATTTGATGTGGACATCACGATAACATTGGACGAACCAGATTCATTGTTTAAGTGTTTTTGCACAGGTGCCAATTTGCAACACTTGTCCACAGGAGGCTTTTGAAATGATAAAATGATTAAAGTTGTAATAATAACAAATTCATTTTATTTAAAGGCACTTTAGGATACAATAAATACTTTAAAAACTACAAAAAGCATGAAAAGTGAAAAGAAGCTGGCGCCAGCGTTCACTTGTGACGGGAAGTCGGTAGTGAGAGAGTGAGAGAAAGTAGAGAAGAAAAGGGGGAAAAAAGCACAGTGTATTAAAACATTACAGAAATAATAACAGCAGTTGTTACAAATTAGATATATACACGTTGTAAAGCAAAGGCAGATTTGTATCCATTCTTCAGCAAAACCTGGTTAAACCTCTCGTTCTTATTCACCTCGTCAACCATGGCTGGAGAAAACCTGCTTCGTTAAGCTTGTCACACACTTTTAAAAAATATAACTATTAAGTCTTTCATGGTTTGTATGTATAGTACTGTTTCCCCCTCGCCCCAAAAGTGTAGAGACTTTTGCCTCAGGAGCATATTCAGACTTAAGTGTTTACATGACCCAGTGTTTGGGTTGATACAGGCAAATGTCAGGGGTCTTATTTGGTTTTTAATAATCAGAAAATGAGCTTATTCGGGCTATGACAATTGGAATAAGGTGTTTATATGACTCCTAAGCAAGCAGAATGTTTTCATTATTCTGATTAATACAGGAATATGGTGTGCATGGAAATGTAATGAATGTGTTTCTTTCTTCCAGAACCTGTCTGAAGGAAAATATAAAAGCTTTGAGGAGTTTAAAGCAGACGCACAGCTCATCGTTCACAACACAGCTATCCTGTACGGAGGTAGGTCAAACATGCACACATGCAACATGCTGATGTTAACTTGTTTTTATTTAGGATCTTTAAGAATATTAATGCAATTATCTCAGGTTAGATCCTCATCTCTAATGTACGTGAGATAAGCCAAGAATAGAAATGTTTCATATAAGGACATGAATTAGTCGCTCACAAACATCTGAAAGTAAATAAATGATTCACAGTTTGAAATGAGGGATTTACCTTTGATTTTCAAGCTCTCAATTTTAATTTGACAAACTAAAACTCTCAGATAAGAGATCCAAACTTGTTTTTTTTTCCCTCTGACATTCAAAGAAGTTTTAACTCTATGATCCTGACTCCGTGTCCTCGCTCATCGTTGTCTTTTCTCCTCTTAGTTCACAGCGATCAGGCAGAGATTGCGCGGCTTCTCTTCAGCGACACATGCCACGAAGTACGTGCTTTTTAACTTTTTCACTACTCAACAGTGAGATTTAGTCATGACATCAGTTCGGTTTCACTTTCTTCAACTCAACCTAACTCCTCTTCCCTCGCTTCTTTCCTTCTCATCTGTTTTTCAGTTGAACGAGTTGTTGTTGTGTAAGAACTGTTTCTACCTGTCGAACGCTCGGCCGGACAACTGGTTCTGTTACCCGTGTGTAAGTACGACCAAAACTCAATTTTGTTTCTCACCAGCAGAAGTCTCATATGTACACAACTCAGTTTATTTGTAGAGTATTTAAAAATCTTGACAACAGCATCAGTTTTGTGTAAGAGAGTAAAATCTCTTTACAGTTTCACCAGAGTGACAGTGGATTGAAACTATTCTGCTCTCATTGGAAGTCGTCAAACTGGTAATTAATCAACTGCTGCTTCAGAGCGAACACATGAAATTAAGAAACGGCTCCTCGAAGCCTTCACACCTGCAGAAGACATGCAGTACGTTACAGTGATGTAATAAAAACCTGATGTGAGTCAGTCTGACTCGACTAACTGGACTTAAAACAGGTCTGAAGCTCGGGTTTAAACTGGATTCACACTGACTGTGCTGCAACTTTGAAGTCGTTGTTGCCAGTTTGATCCAAAAGTTGGAGTTGGAGGTGATGAATATTGAGCATCATTACCAAAAATTAGCTTTTCCCCAAAAAAAGAAAGAGAGGAGAGTGGACGAATTAGAGATGTTATGTGCAGAGATTTTGTAAGTCTAGTGCAACTTTGGGTTTGTTGTCTTCAATTTTTTAACACGTTTATTTAATGTGAAGGTGCAAATCAAGCTGCATGCAAAGGAACTGTTACGCTGCATTATGTAAGAACGCTGCATTGTGTAATAATGTAATAAATTTGGACTTTATTTTGTAATAACAGCACATTTTGTAATAAAATTCTTGAACGCAATATGTAATAAATTTTCCCACAGTATGTCATAATTTCTTATATATTGCATCAGTTATTACAAAATGCAGGTGTTGCACTTTTTTGTCCTAGAAAATGTAAGAATTTAGTGCATTATGTAATAAACTACCAAAACTGATGTCTTAATTAAAAAAAAAAAAAAAAATAAATCAACTTACCTTCAGAATTACATGGACTATCAGCGTACCAGCATGAGTCGTAAACATGAATTAATTATAAAAAGTAGCAAAGATCATTCATTGGTCAAATCTAATAGAACTGAGTTCACAGAGATTGTTTCTGAGAGTTCACAGAGACAAAAATTGCTCTAAATAAGTTTTACTCAATAAGCAATTTTTGTCTCTGTGAACTCTCAAAAATGATCTGTGTGAATTATATTTGACTTAGAACTCAATAAATATATCGTTAAAAAAAAGAAATTCCAAAAACCAGACCAACAGACCTGATAAAACAGGCTAAAAGTTGCTCTGTTGCCATCAAATCTGGATTAGATAGAAAGATTTGCAGAAGAAGAATGGGCTGAAATAAACTGCTACAGGTTGTAATTCATTTTCACTTAATAGGTAGTAAGACTACATTTTGTGATTATCCACCACAGTTGGTCATAAATTTCACTGACACAATATGCAAGAACTTATTACATAATGAGGCAAAATTTATTACGTATGCGTTCAGAAATTTTGCAAAATGAAGTGAAAATTTATTGCATTATTGCATAATGTGGGTTATTACATAATGTGGCACTAAATGCTGTGATTCCTCAGGAGATGTGTCAGAGACTTGTAACAAACTACAACATACAACTGCTGAAATCTGTCGTCTAACTAAAGGAAGACACCGCAGACTTTTACAGAGTTCCTACACATCCTTAAAATGTCTTAAAAAGTCTTTTATTTTTCTTACGGAACTTTTCAAGAAGGAGATCTAGAGTGAAAGCTGTCTTACAAGCTGCTGATATAATCTGCATCTTAGCTAAGCAGTCTGTGACTATGGTTCACTGTTTGCACTTTTACATACAGATATAAAACAATGGAGCAACTTTATGTTCATTAAACAGTGAAAAAGTCAACTTGAATGAGTCTCATTAAGTGACACAGGCTATGATTTGGTCGTTATCCAGCGGGACCACCAAACCATCTGCCATGTTTATGTGTTTTTGGTCTTAAATTTTATTCCAAGTGGCTTTAAAAAGGCCTGAAAAAGTCTTAAATTTGACTGTTATAGCATCGTGGGGTTGATTCTGATTCTTGTATCGACCTTTTTTCTCTTAATGTGTTTTCTGCAGAGCCCCAGTCACGACTTGGTTTGGGCCAAAATGAAAGGATTCGGTTACTGGCCGGCCAAAGTCCTTCAAAGGGAGGACAACCAGGTGGATGTTCGCTTCTTTGGCCACCAACACCAGAGGTGAGCACAGTTTCCAGACATCACAGCAGCACACGACGTCAAAGGCCCCTTCAGGACTTTTTGAGCACCACTAGCTCCGTTCATAGAAGCAGAAACGACTGAAAATTTGCAGCTTTTTGAATCCTGAGCACAACTTTTTTTCCTTCCCCAGAGCGTGGATCCCAGCAGACAACATCCAGGACATCAAGGTGAGCGTCCAGCAGCTGCAGGTGAAGCGCAGCAACGGCTGGAAGAAGGCGTGCGAAGAGCTGGAGGTCTACCAGCGCTTCCTGAGGGAGGGACGCTTCTGGAAAACGAAGATGGAGGAGAGCAGCATGCCTCACCACCAGCCGAGCCAACAACAGAGCCAACAACAGAGCCAGAGGCCGCTGCCGCTGCCGCAGACGCCGCAGCAGCAGGAAGGCAGCGGGAGGACGGAGAGGCTGGAGCGGACGGACGAAGCCGAGTCCAGCATCTCCTCCACCAGCAACGAGCAGGTCCGACATGTAAGTGGAGTATTTGAGGTGAAACATTCAGGGTTTATGAGTCATTTAAAGCCTCATTCTCAATTTAAAACAGTGCAACAGCAACAGATCAACTGAAAAATGTGATCACGCTATGAGAAATATCTGCTCATTTGAAATTCACTGCCAGCATCACATTTCAGATCTGTGCTGCAAACACGTGTGGATCTTTTTTACCGCCATTAACTCACAATAAATCAAAGTTCTGGGATGTTACAGACAGAATAATATAAGGTGAACGAGAGAGGGTTATGAATTTCATCAGCCCCCACTCTAATGAGCACAACCAGGGGAGACCTAATCCTGTCAAAACAGTTAAAGATGAACTTGTGCAGAGATAAAGTTGACAAGTGCTGACACCTGGTGGCTGAACTCTAAATTGTCTGTTCGTTGTAGAAAGGATGGACCATTAAATCAGCTCACGTTGCTCATAAAAACAGTTAAAGTCTCATAATTTAAAAAATTTGTTGTTTAATTGAAATTTTTGGTTGAATATACTCTTTTAGAGTTTCTTAACCCTATAAAGCCAAACGTATCATATTTGATACATGAGTTCAAAGACCTCTATCCCATCAAAATGATAAATAGTTTCTTTAAAAACCTGTTAAAAATATTTTTAAAAACATATTCTACCACCTTGGGGAATGTCATATCAGTACATTCAGCTGAAGTTGTATTTTAGCCCTTTTCAAAACATCCACTCACATATTTTCAGGAAAATCATTGCTTGATTTTCAAGAAGTTGCAGCAAGAATGACATCAAAATAGTTAATTTAAAAAAAAAAATGGTTCCTGCATGAAATAAATGCATATTTACTAAAAAAACTTTAATAAAATAGATAAAATGGGTCGCAAAACTGCCCAGTGTGTCAAATGTGGTACAAGAAATAAATCATGAATGAAATGATAAAGCAATATTTTTATGAGGATTTTGTTAGAGGGTAGAGGTTAACAAACATCTCAGTTTCAAAAAATGTGGTTATGTGGTTAAAGAGGGGCATATTTGGCTTTATTCTGTCCCTCCGGAGCCCCTGTTGTATCTTTGCATGATTCACAACTAAAAAACGGGATAAGATAAAAGATTCTTGTTTAAGACATCTTTCTAATTTCAAGAAACTTCCCGGGCGAATTCGTCTTATCCCATTGGCAGATTTTTTTGACATGTTACAAGCAATTTACACCTCATTTTTGTCTTAAAAAACTTGAAATAAGACATTTTTATGACCTGGTCTGGTGAATGTGGCTCAAATCAAGAACAATAAGACAATTTTTACTACAAATAAGACAGAATGACTTGCTTAGATTTCAGTTTTTCAGTGTGACTCCTCAAACCCCCTTTCTCTCTGATTGGCTGGGATCCAGGGAAACCTTGGTGTTTGAGGTCCAGTCTCTCTAACATGTCATGAAGCAGATTTTTATGACTTTTATTTCTACAACATGAATGTGTAGAAGAAAGTTTGCGGAATCGATATTGAATTAGGCGGAGTAACATTGCGATGGATCGATTAGTCCATATTTTTACTCACCTCTAATTAACAAAATAATGAAAAGCCAACAAGCATAGAGAATAAAACACATACATTTAAAGAAGAACAAGAAGAAAGTAAGGTTGAAAGGGCTGTAATGGGATGTGTTACCAAAGATTACAGAGTAATTATGAGTTAAAAACAGTGAGGAAACAGTGTGTTTTTAATCTGTGGGAACATTTTTATTTCTTCTCTCTGCAGCTCAAAGGCAGCCAGGAGCCCAAGGCGAAGAAAAGCCGTCGATCTCAAATGGTCGAACCTAAAGAAGAAGCAAGTGTAAGTCAACGAAATGAAACTTCCTGACTGAGGCTGAATGGTTAAGGAGCTGGGACTTCATTATTCAGCTCTGAAATATTTTTTTTATCAACACCAAACATATCATAAATAATCAAGAGTCTCCCGTCTCCTTCTTTATGATCCAGGACCCGGAGCCAGAGATGGAGGCGGTCAGCTCCAGCCAGGAGATCCCGGTGTCCTCGGCGCCGCAGCAGCCAGAGAAGCTTTCCGTGTCCACGCAGACCAAGAAGGCGAACGGGGGGTCGCCTCGCACGCTGCACCGCGGCACCCAGACCAACAGCGAAGGCACCTGCCAGAACATGTGCCACGAGAAGTACACCAAGGTCTTCAACGACGTGAAGGAGATGATGAAGGCCGACAACAAGCGGGAGACGGAGCGCGTCGTCAGAGAGGCTCTGGAGAAGGTGTGTGTGTGTGTGTGTGATGTTAAAGTGTATCTGAGAGTTTCAGGAGTGTATCTCAGACCTACTCCTTTGTTTCCTTTTCTCTCAGCTTCGAGCGGAGATGGAGGAGGAGAAGCGTCAGGCTGTGAGTAAGGCGGTGGCCGGCGCTCAGGCGGAGATGGAGAGGAAGTGTAAGCAGGTGAAGGAGAAGTGTAAAGAGGAGCTGGTGGAGGAGGTGAAGAAGCTGGTGGCTCAACATAAACAGCTCATCTCTCAGACCAAGAAGAAGCAGTGGGTAAGTTTATGATTCTGGGGAGATGACGGAGGCCTCTTCTGAAAAAACTACACCTTTAGGAACATCAGGGGGAAAATCTTCAGCCCAGAAACTAACAGGAAGTTAGACTCAGACATGAAGCTGTGGTTAATAATTATGTTGAAATGCTGAGCAGTGAAAAAGTGAAAAACAACAAACCTTTACAAAGGTTTTGGACCAGGTCACTGAGTTTATCTTCATTGGAGTGGAGCTGACCTGCCCCTCCCACTATGACGTCACAGTTGGAGGAGATAAAGATGCTTTAATGTTGGACCCTTTAAGACCAAGATTTAATAAATGGGTGTCACTCAGTTCAATGCTGCTCCAGTAGAACAATAGAGATGTTCAGGTAAGGGGTGTGGCTTCACACTTCAACATTTACGGAGGAAATACACTGCATCTGTCTGCGTTGCATCTCCGTCTTATTCGTCAACTCGCACCGGCTGCGTGTTACGTCCGCTAAGCCACAGCGCTGACAGTCTGTGTCGCGAGATCAAGGAGTTCCCGTGCTCCCCACTCCATACTTAAGTCTCTGTTCATTCATGTTGGTCTGTAAAACCTTAGACATAATGAGCGGAAATACGCCAGGAGTCAACAGGTTTGTTTATCGCCGTAGTCAATCTAAAGATGATCTGATGTGGACACAGTTTGATTTATTTTGAAAGTCACAGACTCTTTTTAATGGTTTAGGAGTACTACTTCCTGTATTCCTGAATTTATGCATCACAGCTGCGTCGTCCAGCAGAAATAGAATTGGTGCTTCTCACTGTCATCTTGCCTGAACGGATGCAGAGTGAGTCGACACATTGACTTGAATAAATCCTATTTGATTTTTTTTCGGTGACGCAACGGAGACAAAACACAGACGCGTGCTGAGTATTTTAGTCGTAAGTTTTTCCAGCAAGAAAGTGCTTAATAATGAAATGGGGCTCAGAATCTCAAGACTGAGTTTTTTTCTGCCAGGAAAAGAGAGAGTGTTGAAGTGCAATGCTCAGCATTTCAACATCCATAACCCTGTCAAGCCTCACCTACCAATAAATAGTCTGAAAATTCCAATTTTTTTAAACTGAGATGTTTATTAACCCTTTTAACAAAATCCCCCAAAAAATGTTGCTTTATCATTTCATTCATGATATATTTATTGTATCACATTTGACACTCTGGGCAGTTTTGTGTATTTTTTTATTAAAGTGTTTTTGTAAATATGCATTTAGTTCATGCAGAAAACACTTCTTTTTTTTTTTTTTTTTTTTTTTTTTTTTTTTTTTTTTTTTTTTTTTTTTTTTTTTTTTTTTTTTTTTTTTTTTTTTTTTTTTTTTTTTTTTTTTTTAAAATTTTTTTTTTTTTTTTTTTTTTTTTTTTTTTTTTTTAAAGTTATTATTGTCGATGCAACTTCTTGAAAATCAAGCAATGATTTTCCTAAAAATATTCGAGTGGATGTTTTTATGAGAGTAGAGATTTTGAAAAAGACCAAAATACAACTTTAGCTGACGGTAGTGATGTGACAATCCTCAAAGTGGAAGAATATGTTTTTGAAAATATTTTAACAGGTTTTTAAAGAAAAAATTTATCATTTTGATCCAAATCAAACATGATGCGTTTGGCTTTATAGGGTTAAGGTGTCGATATGATTAAACTTACATTCTCTCGAAATAAGAATTCACAATACAAAAAGTGAATTGAGACAAAATGAATGAGAATTTCAGAAAGAAGCAAATTTACAAAATGAAGTGAAGAAGCTTGTTTATTTTGAGAAAAAAACTGATACTGAATCTGGTATTTTTTTAGATTTGAAATGTACATTAAAACTTGAACACGTTGACTCTTATATGTATATTAACATACCTTAAATGTGTGTGTTTTCAGTGTTATAACTGCGAGGAGGAGGCCATGTACCACTGCTGCTGGAACACCTCCTACTGCTCCATCAAGTGTCAGCAGGAGCACTGGCACGCCGACCACAAACGAACCTGCCGCAGGAAGAGATGAACAAGCCCCGCCCCTTCTCACCTTTCTCAGCACGCCATTGGCTCTTGCCCTTCCTCCTCTTTTTGTCAGTCAGTGTCTACAACATACACACACACACACACACACACTAGTCCCTCCTGCTTCTCTTGCCTTCCTGAAAACTTTGTGGACCCGACGTTTTCTGTGTGGAAAGAGCGATTTGTCCCCGTTTTTATTTCTATTATTTAATGTAACCATGTTTTGATTTTCCTTTCAGTTTTCCTTTGAATTGTGAACAGATTGTTTGGCTCAAATGGTATGATTTTTATTTTTTTTTTATCCTTTACTGAAGTGCTGATTTTGAGCTCGTGTCGGAGGATGTGTTATTTAAATGTTTAGTAACAGATGAGCATTAATTCTGATGAGCGTTTTATTACCTGAATTTTTAGAGAAAAAAAAAAATCACTTTTCTTACTGTAAATGTAACAAAAACTCGCCGCCGATCTTACGGAGAAAACACAACATGAGCACCATCGCAGCGTTTAACCGCCTCTGCTTTCATGAGAATTTAAATATAATAAAAAAAAAAAAAAGATGTTGTTTAGCGAATATGGCTTCAGACGTTAATATATTATGTTTTTTAAACCTTTGTGGGGGGGAAGGCACCTTTTATCTTTTTCTACCTAAAATCTTATCGTCCTCACGTCACTTATTTGGGAACAGGGTCACAGAGTCGATCTTTAAAAACATCGACTAAATTAATCTTCCATGTAATATTACTGGAATTATTCAAATTGATGTTGTTATGCACATTTTTGGGGGTCTTAAACTTTATATAGACTCAAATTTTTATGAGTAAAATGTGATTGAAAATGGGTAAAATGTACAGCAATCATTACAGAGCTGGATCTAAGAGAAGTTACACGTCTGACCGTTCACTTTTTTGCACACTTCAGCTTCCCCGAAACCCAAATTCTTGTAAAATTGCCAAAAAATAATTGGACACTTTGGAACCGGTGACTGTTTATTAGAAGTGGGCGTAGCCATGTTGGTGTCACTCACTGGTTTGGTGCTTTTAACTTCGTCGTCTTTGTTTTTTGAAGCCAGATGTGACCACGGTTTGGAAGATTATTTCCTCTAATATCGTCGAAATGTTGCAGTAATTTATGAAATAATCAAATCTGATTCTGTTCTGGACCCGGCGAGTTGCTTGTGAATTGCAAATATAATCGTTACCTCGTTGGAGAAACATCCACTACGCTCATAATCCTGTATTATCGGACTTTAACGTTACAGACGCCCCCTGCTGGCTGATACAGGAAGCACAGGTCTGAGACACTTCGCTATCGGCTACGTCACCTTCTCGTACACAGTTCACCTGAGAAGACCTGGCGAGTCCTCCCTCCTTCATCGTCCTCCCACAACCTCAAGGAGTGATGTATATTTTCCATCCGGGCGTCATCCGTGTCATTTTTTATAGTGATGTACACTAAAAAAAACTTTTTTTTTAATCCTGAAGTGACTAGCTTTGAGACTCTTTCACTGCTTATGCTGTAGTTGGTGGTCAGTGCCTGTTTTTTTTTTTGTTTTAATTAATTTTCATCCCCCTCCTCCTCCTCCTCCTCCTCCTCGACTCATGCATGTTGGTAGATTCATAGTTCGTCTCTTCTACATTCATTACGGTAAAAAAGGAGACACCGGGAGCTCGCTGGTGTCTGATAAACGGAGACGACGGATGGACCAATATAAAACATTATGCAAATGTGAAAGATCAAATGAATCTTTTCTAGAGTTTTTTCTTGTGCTGGATGTCGAGTGTCTGTGATGTATAATTTTGGTGCTTGGAAAACTTTTTATGTTTTTTCAAAGAGGCAATGAAATTGCCAGATTTTTGTTTTTTTGTTTTTTTCTTTAAGACTTGTGACATTTTTAACCTTTGACTGTTTCCTCAGTTATGAAGATTAACTGAACGGAGGAAAAATAATGCAGTTACTCTGTACAGACGCATCGCTTCCTTCTTTCTTTTTTTCTTTTATTTACTCACAGATTGCTGTTAATTAATCAGTTTGTGCTTCTGTGAACATGTGACGAATAAATACCGTAAATTCTCTTGTAGTGGGCAGAACCTTTTGTTTACCACTTGTACAAAGAAAACCAGACTTTTATTCTGAGCGTGATCTGAATTATTTGGCTTATCTTAAAATATATATAGATATATATATATATATATTTTTTTTTTTGGCTGGAAAAGTAAAAAAAAAACAAACTTGTTGCTAAATTTTAGATTTTTAAGACCATAACAGATGAAGAAGTTTACATTAATTGGAAGAATGTGAATTTGCAAGAATAAAGTTGTAGGTTAATAAAAAAATAAAGATGTCCCCTCATGAGAATAAAGCTGTAAGTTTAAGGGCTAAAATGAAAAAATCCTTATTTACAAGTAATTTGAGAAACAATGATGTAAATTTACAAAACTCAAGCTGTAAGTTTACGAGAGCACAGTTGCAAATTTTATAAATTTACAAAATAAGACGTGAATTTACAGGAATCAAGCTTTTGATTTGCAAGAAAAATGTTTATTTACATCAAAGTTTCCTGTAAAATTGAAATATCTACAAGTCAAGTTGTAAATTAACAGGAAAAAATCAGTAAATAAGAACGAAGTTGTTCATTTGTGGAGAAAAAAAGCATAATTTGACAGGAATTTTTGAAAATTAATATTCGAGGAACCTCAAGCTTCTTGTAGAAGTAGGGTATGATTAAATGTTTCACAAATATTGGATGTTAAGCTAATTTTTTTTCACAACCTTTCCAAAATTCTGATTCATATGCTGATGTGATGCAAATATGCCAAAAGAAAAAGTGTTTTGTTGCCTATAAAACCTGAACGTAGGTTAAATTTCACTAAATCCTCCAATTTTCAGTGTCATAATTAAACTCTCAATTCTGCAGAATTCCCACTTTTCCAATATGACGTCACAATTTTATTCTTGCAGCTGGTTTTCGAGGCTTTAGTGACATAATAAAACTTCCACTATCAGAAATTTCAAGAACAGAGAATCCCATCTATTATGAGTATTACGGTAACTGTTCTGGGCTGCTTTGACTGAAAAAAGAAACTAATTAGAAACTTTATGATGAGTGCTCTCGATTTTTACAACCAAAAATGAGCTGAATGTTTGAAATTTAGACGACTGAAGAAAAAAAAAAAACCTCATGAGAAATCCCTTCAGCTGCTGGGTCTTGAATTTGAAGACCCTCTATTAAACACTTTACGGTAATTGTTCTTGACTTTTATGACTGAAATTAAGGCTAACGTTTTGAATTTTATGACAAAAAAATTAAAAAACATCTTTCAGAAATTTCAAGATTTACAAGTTTTACGGTAACTGTTGCCCACTATTAGAAATTTACGGTAACTTCTGTTTTGGTCTTTAAAACTGCAATTTATTTCACACTTAACAGTTTCTGTTCTGGACTCTTGTGACTGAAAAAAAACATCAACTATCAGAAACTCATTTGAGATTTGATGGTAACTTTTCCTGGTTTTCAAGACAGAAAACAATCACACTACTAGAAGTTTTACGGTAACTGAAAGTTTCAGTCTTTAGAGCAGAGAACAACAGTCTTTCTTCTTTGAAAATCTTTGTTTTCAGTCTTAAAAATCTCAACCTGTACAGCTCAGCTTCAGATTTTCTTCTCCTTTTTGTTATTTCTATCATCCACATTTTGGTGAAGTTCTCATTTCCAGCCTCTGTTTTTCTTTCCTGAACCATCGATGCACTACGTGTAAATAAAACCCCGTTCTGTCGGTTTCTCCTCCTTCATGTTGTATTTACAATGTAAATGAATCCTCGAGTGTTTGAGCTGGTTTTGTTTTCCCGCGCTCTCGGAGATCCTGATGACTGTTAGTTCTCATTTTGTACGTTTTCATATCAGCTTCACTCGTTTGTGTCATTTCAGCATTTTTTTATTCTAACCTCAGAAAAAGTTTCATGCTTCAGTGCGTCCACATATTTCAATCATACACTTTTCAGAGATGTGTTGTTGTTGTTTCACACACGTGTTTCCTGTTCTGACTGGTTTTATATTCGTCCATCCAGCCGTTAAAGTTTCAGCCTGGAGAGTTTTTATTTTTCATTTTTGTTTCTTCAGTGGAAAACTTTTGGATGTCATTCCTGTTTTATAACCTGCATGAGTAAAGGTGTGTGTGTATCTGCGCCTTCGTTTTTTCAGTTTTTAATCTTGCTCATGTTAAAAAAAAAAAAAAAACAGACATATTTGCACTCCTTCAGAGAAATGCAATATGACAATGATGCTTTTTTCTTTTTCTGGAATTTCACTCAAAGCTTTTTGAAGCTCAAACAAAACAAAAAAAAAAAAATCATGAGTCAGTTTGTTTCCCATAATGCCGAGTGTTCGAGCACAGGATGAAAAGTCAGTTCATGCTCCTGAAATAAAACCAGTGTCATCTTCTGTTTCTGTTCATATGTAAACTATTCATTGTGGCTTAACATTTTCTATGCTCCTGACGTTTTTTTTTTTTTTGTCTTTTTTTTTATTTGATGCTTTAGCTAGCAATATGTATATAAATATATTCTATGTGCTAACATGGAGGAAATAAATGTATCAACAAGAAATTGTGTTTCTATTTCTAACGTTCTTTGGACAATTGACAAGACATTTGGTGTAAGTTAAAAAAAGAGCTGAAAATTTAGAGGAATGAGGTTGTAAACTATGAAAAATTGAGATGTAAATTAATAAAATTCAAACCATAAATTAAGAAAAATTAATTGTTGTTAATCTAAAGAAATATAGCTCTGGAAAAAAATTAAGAGACCACTGCAAATTTTTCAGAAATCAGCATCTCTACATATGGGTCAATGACAAAAAGAGGGTCTAAAAACGCATTTTTAAAAAGTTCTTTGAAAATGGATAAAAACATATTTCTGAGAGAAGAATTATATTTTCTAACAGATTTCAGTGGTTGACCAACATTTCAAAGTTTTTAGGTTCATTATTTTTTAGTATTTTTAATTTGAGCACCCAAAAATGTCAGGTGGCGCAACCAAATATATGAAAATATATTTATATGTTCCTGTTATTTTTTCTGTGTGAAATTATTGGCAAGTATCTCTCAAGTGTCTGTAGTGACTCATACATTTTCATTTTGTGTGTTTCATTTCTTTTATTTGTGAATAAGATAAATAATTTGATGTTAAAATAACATTTCACATTATTACATTGGTTGTACCACCTNTCAAGCATAAAATAATGCCACTGTATTTTTAATTTCCATTTACAATAACTGACATTCAATTTTCAGAGTTTAATTACTGTGGATACTTGTCAGGACGGTTGCACCACCTGACATTTTGGGGGTTTGAGGAACCAAAACACAAAAAAACATGTTATATTTTAATAGTTTAAAGATGTGTTCAAATAACACAGGTTTCATAGAATAAAGAAATACATGTGATGAAATACTCAATTCATGATGGAAGGAAATATTGCACTCGGACACAAAAAAGGGGACGTCACATCATTGACCCATATGTGACAGCTGTTCCATTGCAGTGTCTGTTGAATTCCAACACCTGTTTCTACCTGTTTCTACCTAATAGGAACTGATGAGGTCATCACCTGAAACAAATCTTATTTGATGAGGTTAAATATATAAAAACCATCGCTGTGGTCATCACTCTCCTCTGTGAAACTGGTGGAAAAAACATCAAGACGCATGAGAGATGTTTCTGCAAATCAGGGTTATTCTACCAAATATTGATTTCTGAAAACTTCCAAAGTTAAAACATTAGTGATGTGTTGTTTAAAATTGAATATGAACTTGTTTTTTGCATTATTTGAAGTCTAAAAACAGTGGACTTTTTCTGACCATTTTTCATTTTCTGCAAATAAATGCTCTAAATGACAATATTTGGGATTTAGGAGTAATGTCAGTAGTTTATATAATAAAACAAAAATGTTCATTTTACTCAAACAAATACCTATAAAAGGTAAAATTCAGTTTTCAGAGAAACTGAAAAAACTGCAGTGGTCTCTTAATTTTTTCCAGAGCTGTATGGTTGAAAAATAGATCAGACAGTTTCTAACTAGAGGGAAGCCTGCATTTCCTTACAGCAAAGGCTGGATGTTGGAATGCTGAGTTAGTATACAATTCTACAGTTTCAGTTAGCAGCTGCTTTGTCCAAAGCGACACAGTGGTGAGTAATCCTTGTGAGGCTTCAGTGTTTTGCTGAAGGACATCTGTGCATGTGACTGAGACAGCTGGAATCGAACCCACGACTCACTGACTGCAAGTCCACGACTCTGCCACTGACCCACGACCGCCCCAACGGTCCACACAGGTCAAGTTGTACATCAACCAGACAAATTTGTGTTTTTACGAAAACACATTTTTACATTTACAGAAATTTAGCCGACTGAAATGAGCTGAATTACCAAAGAATCAAGTCAAAAATGTAGACGACTTAAGCGCCTCTTATTCATAAGAATGAAGTTGTATTCTGTCATATTGTAAAGATCTTAAAATATCTTAAAATGAAGCTGTAAGAAAACAAAAATGCCTTGCAAATTTTCAGAAATGTAGCCATAAAATCATGTATAATGTATGGGACTTGAGTTACTCCATAACTGTAACTTTGATATATATCTATATATCTATATATATAACACAAATTTTTTTGTTGATGTACAACTTGACCTGTGTGGACCGTTGGGGCGGTCGTGGGTCAGTGGCAGAGTCGTGGACTTGCAGTCAGTGAGTCGTGGGTTCGAGTCCAGCTGCCTCAGTCACATGCACAGGTGTCCTTCAGCAAAACACTGAACCCTCACAAGAATCACTCACCACTGTGTCGCTTTGGACAAAGCAGCTGCTAAATGAAATGGTACAACTGTATACTAAAGATGGTGCTCAGCATTTCAACATCCAGCATTTGCTGTAAGGAAATGCAGGCTTCCCTCTAGTTAGAAACTGTCTGATCTATTTTTCAACCATACAGCTCTGGAAAAAATTAAGAGACCCCTGCAATTTTTTCAGTTTCTCTGATTTTGCTATTCATAGGTATTTATTTGAGTAACATGAAAATTTTTGTTTTATTATATAAACTACTGACAACATCATTCCCAAATCCAAATATTGTCATTGAGAGCATTTATTTGCAGAAAATGAAAAATGGTCAAAATACCAAAAAAAAAAAAAAAAAAGCCCACTGTTTTCAGACTTCGAATAATGCAAAAAGAAAAGTTCATATTCAATTTTAAACAACACATCACTAATGTTTTAACTTGGGAAGTATTCAGAAATCAATATTTGGTAGAATAACCCTGATTTTCAGTAACATCTCTCATGTGTCTGTCATCTTCTCCACCAGCTTCACAGAGGAGAGTGATGACCACAGCAATGGTTTTATACATTTCCTAGTTAAATAAGATTTGTTTCAGGTGATGACCTCATCAGTACCTTATCAGGTAGAAACAGGTAGAAACAGGTGTTGGAATTCAACAGACACTGCAATGGAACGACTGTCACATATGTCGAGATGCTGATTTCTGACAAATATGCATTGGTCTCTTAATTTTTTCCAGAGCTGTATGGTTGAAAAATAGATCAGACAGTTTCTAAGTAGAGGGGAAGCCTGCATTTCCTTACAGCAAATGCTGGATGTTGAAATGCTGAGCACCATCATTAGTATACAATTCTACAGTTTCATTTAGCTTTTGTCCAAAGTGACACACAGTGGTGAGTAATCCTTGTGAGGGTTCAGTGTTTTGCTGAAGGACATCTGTGCACGTGACTGAGGCAGCTGGAATCGAACCCACGACTCACTGACTGCAAGTCCACGACTCTGCCACTGACCCACGACCGCCCCAACGGTCTCAACTGGTCAAGTTGTACATCAACGAGACAAATTTGTGTTTTTATGAGAACACATTTTTACATTTACTGAAATTTAGAGGACTGAAATGAGCTGATTTACAAAAGAATCAAGTCAAAAATGTAGACGACTTAAGCGCCTCTTATTCATAAGAATGAAGTTGTACATTTATGGGAATCAGGCTGAACATTAACAAGACAAAAAGGTTTAGTTTATGTAAAAACTGTGGATCTGTAAATGATCAACATCAAGAATTGATCTATAAAGTTACAAAACGTTACAAAAGTCATATTGTAAAGATCTTAAAATGTCTTAAAATGTCTTTACTACTTTACTTCCTTCAAACTTTATTCCAGAGCTGTTTATGGACCTACAGGTCTGGAATAAAGTATGAAGTAAGTAAATTATATATATATATTTATATATGAAAATTTGTTGTTTTCTTACAGCTTCATTTTAAGACATTTAAGACATTTTAAGATCTTTACAATATGACTCTTGTTTTGTAACTTTATAGATCAATTCTTGAGGTTGATCATTAACAGATCCACAGTTTTTACATAAACTAAACCTTTTTGTCTTGTTAATGTTCAGCCTGATTCCCATAAATGTACAACTTCATTCTTATGAATAAGAGGCGCTTAAGTCGTCTACATTTTTGACTTGATTCTTTGGTAATTCAGCTCATTTCAGTCGGCTAAATTTCTGTAAATGTAAAAATGTGTTTTCGTAAAAACACAAATTTGTCTGGTTGATGTACAACTTGACCTGTGTGGACCGTTGGGGCGGTCGTGGGTCAGTGGCAGAGTCGTGGACTTGCAGTCAGTGAGTCGTGGGTTCGATTCCAGCTGCCTCAGTCACATGCAGAAGCATCCAAAAACAAGACACAGCACTCTCACAAGAATTACTCACCACTGTGTGTCGCTTTGGACAAAAGCAACTGCTAAATGAAACAGTACCATTGTATACTAACGATGGTGCTCAGCATTTCAACATCAAGCATTTGCTGTAAGGAAAACTGTCTGATCTATTTTTCAACAATACAGCTCTGGAAAAAATTAAGAGACCACTGCAAATTTTTCAGTTTCTCTGAAAACTGAATTTAGCATTTTATAGATATTTGTTTGAGTAAAATTAACATTTTTTTTTGATTATATAAATTACAGACATTACTCCCAACTCCCAAATATTGTCATTTAAAGCATTTATTTGCAGAAAATGAAAAATGGTCAAAATACCAAAAGAAAAAAGAAAAAAAAAGTCCACTGTTTTCAGACTTCGAATAATGCAAAAAGAAAAGTTTATTTTCAATTTTAAACAACACATTACTAATGTTTTAACTTGGGAAGTATTCAGAAATCAATATTTGGTAGAATAACCCTGATTTTCAATAACATCTCTCATGTGTCTGTCATCTTCTCCACCAGCTTCACAGAGGAGAGTGATGACCACAGCAATGTTTTTATACATTTCCTAGTTAAATAAGATTTGTTTCAGGTGATGACCTCATCAGTACCTTATCAGGTAGAAACAGGTAGAAACAGGTGTTGGAATTTAACAGACACTGCAATGGACTGACTGTCACATATGTAGAGATGCTGATTTCTGACAAATTTGCAGTGGTCTCTTAATTTTTTCCAAAGCTGTAAATACATAGAAACTTATAAAAGCAATGGACAAAAATCACAGCTCAGATTGACATTATTAGAATACAAAGAGACATTTGTACCAATGTTTCCAGGAACAGGATGAAAACCTTATTTCACTCATTGAGAGCTGAGAAAGTGAAAGTATTATTTTATTTTCTGAATCAATTAAATGACTCATGAATTTGTACATTAAATTTCAACTCATTTTTATATATTGGGCCCTAACAGGTCACGTTTTATTTTTTTATATATATATATAAGTCCTTGAGAATTTTCTATATCCCTTAGACATAATTGAGTTTTAGCAATTAAAAGAATATTTTGTATATTTTTATCTCTATACATTAACATTACCCTCACAACCCAAAAAACCCCCTAAAAATAAAAATGATCATACAATTTCGGAAATGATTTAGCGGCCCAGTTGCAATACCTCACGACCCTCCAGGGGGCCGTGGGCCACAGGTTGGAAAACACTGCTCCAGATGTTTGTTTTGAGGTTGATCTGTTGAAAAGTGGATGCACAGCTGCAGAGAAAGTAACAGTTGTTGTTGACATTAATAAAGTTTTTCATCAACAGCTCATGTCGTTGTCTCAGTTTGGATGAAATAAAAGAAAATGAATCAGTGATGAATGTGAAAATTAACAGATGAATTGGGAAAAAAAACCCACCAAAGTCTGATTTTTTATAGTCAAAACTGTTGAAATATTTATTTAATTGAAAGACTTTCCGTCAACTCAAATAAGACATTTTGAAAACCTTTAAAAAAAACAGACCGGGGACGAACATTTTGCTGATACAGAAAGAGAAACAAACAGTGAAGAAAGTGCTTTTTGTCGTTTCTAAAAACCTCCTCGCGTGTCGAACGTTCTCTGCCGAGAAGCTCCGTGCGTCGTCCTCTTCCTGCGACCTTTGACCTCCTTCACAGCTCTGCGGTGAGTTAAAGGGTCTCTGGTTTAAAACCTGCGTCAGTCTTTTTCTTTTCCTTCTAGTCGTGACATCGATCGCTGTGAGCCCTGATTGATATGTCCGTGTAAAAATATGAAGGATTTCTGATTCTGCTATTTACAAAAAAAGCAGCAGTTTCTAACCTGTCTGCCTTAACGGGGACGAAGGTGAAGACGAGGGTTCACTGTTTCCCAGCCGATGGCGTGAAAAGAAAAGGATCCAGTCCTGCTGTCGGTTTGTGTGTATGAGGAGTTTCATCCAGTTTAAAAACAACAACAATCACTTTATAACCTCTCAAAGTTGGTTTGTTTGATGTTGTAGTTCTCAAAGTCACCACTAGATGTCAGCGTAGGCTCATGCACATTTTCCTTTAGATGCTCAGTGCTTGGTTTGATTTTAATAATGATAAAATTTCAAACTGCTACATCTCTTTTCTTTGCCTCCTTCCCTTTAATTGATCTTCATATAAACTATAAGATGGTAAAAAAATCTCTCTCAGTCTGTAATTCATTTGTAGAACTTCTCAAGATTCTTATCTGCATAACTACCCGTTCACTTGTAACAAGTAAAAAAATGCTATGACATCATCTGAATTTCAAGAAACTTGAAAAGCAAATTTTTCTCACCTCATTGGCAGATTTTCTTTGACTTGTTAAAAGCAGCTCACCCAGTCAAGAGTCTAATCCACTAAACTACCTCTTCACTATACATTTTCCCTGGTTCGAATTAAGGTAACAATAAGTCTTTGGGATGAAAAGGTGACATAAATGCCAACAGGATGTCCTGCAGTTGTTTAGCTCAACGTTGAGGTTTTTGCTCACTCTGTTGAGATTTTTATCTGCATAAACACCTGTTCACTATATACAGAACAGCATTAATGCTTAGGGTGAAAAAAATGAGGATAGAAAAATCAACATTTTTATTCCTGAAGACGTTATTCCTGCAACAGTTTTTCTCACCCAGTCAAGATTCTAATCTGCATAACCACCTGTTCACTATGCGTCATCCCTGGTTTAAATGACAGCACCACTCATTCTTAGGGCCAAATACGGACATAAACATCACAAAGACAATTATTCCTACGATGTTCAGCTCACCTTGTCAGGACTTTCTTTTGCAAAACTGCCTGCTCACTATACATGATCCCTTATTTGAGCAAAATCATTCTTTCTTACGCCAAATAAGAGCAGAAAAGTCAGCTTTTATATTTCCGAAGAAGTTCCTCTCAGCTTTAAAGTCTTGCTCACCCTGTCGAGATTTTTACATGCAAATCAATGTGTTTAAAATACTGAGTACACCCTTTTGAAAATTAAGCTTTAATGAATAATTTAATGGTAGAAATGTTTCAAACCGAAGGTCAACTCATTGGAAACGAAAAAGTGTAAAATCTTTAGAGATGCAGTTGAATAAAAATGGATTTTTACTTCCTTAAACGCGTCGTTTTGGTTCATGTTCCTTCATTTTTAAACTTGGATAAAACTCCTCAAAGCGCCATTCAAAGTTTTCCACTGTACTGAAACATTTAGAGCAACGTGAGACGAGACTTCTGTTGGTTTTTAATCCTCCGCTCGTCTCTTCATGAAGTCTGTCGTCATGGTTTCTATATCTCCTTTATATGCTTAATGTGAGCGTCTCACTCAGGTATTACAATGATTCATTGATTTTTTCATATTAGCAAATATCCAAGAACGAAACATCCTTGAACGTCTCGTCATATACTTCTAAGAGAAAGAAAATAAATTAAATCAGTTTCTTTTTTTTTACATACTTACATGATATGAACTTATGTTAGCTGAGTTTGTAAGAAAAATAAACGGAGTTAAAGGCTGCAGCTGTTAGTTTGTTTCCCTGCTGAGGAGGGTCGGACGGGTCTGAAACAACACTGGATAAAAAAGTAACACTTAGGTTTTTTTTAAAAAAAACAAGCAAACATGACAAACGTGTAGTACCTTGTTGTAAAATCAAAGGATGGCTGTGACTGGCTCTCTCAGACCCCGCCCTCGTATCAAAACGTATCGCGCTCTGTGATGTTCGTCATACAAACGTAAAATATCGTTTTAGCTACAGTTTCTTTTGTATTTTTGTAAATATTCAAAAATAGCCTTCACCTTTTCTAGAGGATGTGTTAAAAAAAGAAACAAACCGATGAATCTGCAGCGAATATGTAACAGGAAACGTAAAGTGAGCCACGCTTCGTTTAAAGCCTGAATCTTTGCTACGCAGACGATCGTCCGCTCTCCACTCCAGGCGGCATGAGTGCTACTTTTTGGTGAACAGTCGTTAAAAAGTGGGAGAACTTCCTGCTCTGGTTACCACAGTCTGAACTCTGATATCTTAAATATAACCGCTCGTTTTCGGAGCGAGAGGGCGGCGGCACATAATCCTGCAAGACAAAACTCTGGGCGACACATCGTCTGCTTTGTGCTGCAAACTCCGCCTCCTCCTCCAGGTTTCAGTCTGTCTTTGCATCGCTGGATAAACTCCCCAATCCCTCTCCGCACCGCCCACCAGGGGGCGCGTTACATGTTGTAAGCCACGTAAATGGGGTCCAGCTGGTCAGCCAGGAAGCCGTCGCGCAGGTGCATGCGCTGCTTCTCGCCACGGGAGTTGATGGGGATGACGCCGATGTCGACCACCACGACCACGCCCACGATCAGGTAGTGCTCCTCCAGAACCACGTTGGTCACCAGGGGAACCAGGTCCAGGGCCTCCTGCTCCGAGCCGTCCAGCTCCACCACCACCACCAGCAGGTTGGTCCACGTGAAGACGGCGCTGGAGGCAAAAGAGACGAAGAGTGAAACACCATTTTTTCACATTTCAGTCGCTAAGTTTGTTTTACAGTTTTACAGTTTTACGTCATGCCTGTTCGGGGGCACTACGTCACATCCTGACGCCCGTACCCTGAATATTCACTCTCCTTTCCACCAGAGGAATCCAGAGTTCAAACATATCAAAAGTGTTGTTTCATCAAATTATTCCAAGTGGTGAAATTTCTCCTGTAAAGTCCGTTGTTTGTTCTCATCAATAACAGCAGCTTCACAGTCTTAGAGCATTTCCTCCTCAATGTAAATCTGACAAAGCTGCAAGTGTTTGTTTACCTTAGGTTTATAGCTACAACATTAAAGTGACCCTATTTTTTTCTGTTGCGTTTTCATCCCAGGACAGCTTGTGAAAGCCAACAAGCGCTCCCTGCTTGATTGGCCAATCGTGCACAGTGATCTTGCGTAATAGATCTATTAGAGGGTAGTTAGTTGGCTTATACTCCTGTCACTCACCTTACCGTTCACATGAAGCCGGCTGTATCCATTTAGATCACTGGCGAGACCAATTTATTGGTATGCGTCTTCATTCACATCAATGTGCGCAACAGAAAAGGTACAAAACGTGACTGAGAACTACTATTTCATGGTTTTTGCACTGCAAAAAGTGAAATCTAAGCAAGTCATTCTGTCTTATTTTTAGTCAAATGTGTCTTACTATTCTTGATTTGAGCCACATTTACTAAACAAGGTCACAAAATTGTCTCATTTTAAGTTTTTTAAACACAAAAATGAGGCATCAATTGCTTGTAACGAGTAAAAAAAAAATCTGCAAATGGGATAAGATAAAAGATTCTTGTTATAAGACATCTTTCTAATTTCAAGAAACACCCCGGGTGAATTCGTCTTATCCCAGATTTTTTTGACTTGTTACAAGCAGTTTACACCTCATTTTTGTCTTAAAAAACCTGAAATAAGACATTTTTGTGACCTGGTCTGGTGAATGTGGCTCAAATTAAGAACAATAAGACAATTTTTACTACAAATAAGACATAATAACTTGTTTAGATTTCAGTTTTTGTGTGGTGAACCTTTCCAAGAAGAGAACAAAGATGATTAAAAAGAGGACACTGAGCACAGACAAAGCTGTGAGTACAAATCTGCCTGGTGTTGGTCACCTGAGACTAAAAACTCCTTAACTCCTACAAGGTTTTAACTAGAAAGCAAGAAATATATTTTAAGGTTATTCAGCAAAATAAGAGTAAGATGGACGAAAAGATTTGTGTAGAAATGAAGTCATGTCGGCTGGTTTTTCTGTCTCTCACCACTCTGTGATGCTCTTGTGCGTCCTGATGACGGAGGTCTCGATGTCGATGGGATGGTAACGCATCCCTCTCAGCTCCATGGCCTCCTCCAGGGCACCGACCACGTACAGGGCGTCATGGCGCTCTGAACACAAACACATCACAAAACCAATCTCCAGTAAATAAATACAGCTTTAGAAATGTCGTTTTTCTTGATACAACGTAGAAATATCTAATTTTTGTAGCCTAAAAAAAACACATTCTCTCTGGCACTTATCCTCTTCTGCAGTCTAAAGTTTTTTTCTGTTGGCTAGTGTCAAAAAATGTTTTAAAGCTTTAAAAAATATTGATTTAGAGTCATGATATCAATGTAAAGTGGACAGATGAAGAGAAAAGAGCAGCAGTGGTCGAGAGACGACAGTCAGCAGTTCTCACTCCACAGCTGAAAAAAGGAAACAGTGAGTCAGAAGTTTTCTCATCAGAGAGGAAAATTCTCTCAGAGTTCAGACCTTCACCTGAGTCTCCAAAGACCCAGACTAATAATTCCCCAGAGTCTGACATCAGCTCGGCCCTGAGGCGCTTTGATCCCGTCCTCCTCTCTGTTACATGAGCGTTAAAGGTCGGCGCTGTCGGCTTCATCAATCACACGCTGACGTATTTCACCGTCCTCACCTCCGCTGGCATCAGTCAGCTCAGTTCTGCGGAGGAAGCCCAGGTATCCGGTCCGGGCCCAGACGGTCTGCGTGTCCCCGAAGCTCAGTCTGGAGTTGAAGTGGTCGGACTGCAGCGCCTCGTCGCCGTAGACGGTGAAGTAACCGCTGGCGTTGTGTCCGCTGTGAACCCAGATCTGCAGAGAGGAAACAGGAGCCGTTAGAAAGAGCTGAGCGGAGTGAGTCAGTTTCCTCTGACGCTCAGACAAACCTCTCCCAGATGTGACTCTCCCATTGGTCCCTTTGTCTCCGGGTTGGCGATGATGATCCGGACCCCTGGTAGGATCTGATCAGAAACAAAAAACAGATCAGCATTCTTCAGTTCTGGCTTTATTTTGTCTCCCTGAAACTCTGTGACAGCTTTACATGATTTAAAGCTCAAAAAACATCCTGTCTCAGACTATTGTCTTTGGAAACCCTTGTTTTAGGTACTGTCTCTTTAAGAGAGACTTCAAAGCTCTTATAGGCAACCAAGCATTCCAAGATCCAGCATTCTGGAACCCAGTATGAAGGAATGCTGGGTTCCAGAACCAAGCATACAGGAGCCCAGCATTCCAGAACCCAGTATTCAAGAACACTCGGTTCTGGAAGCAAGTATTCCAAAACCGAGCATACAGGAGCCCAGCATTCCTTGACCCACTGTTCCCAAATCAAGCATTCCAAAACCCAGCATTCTGGAACCCATAATTCATAAACCTAGCATTCCCGAAGCCAGCAATCCAAAACCCAGCATTTTGAAACCCAGCATTCCTAAATCCAGCATACAGGAGCCCAGCATTCATTGACCCAGTGTTCCGGAATCCAGCATTCCAAAAGCCAGCATTCCGAAAGCCAGCATTCCTAAACCGAGCATTTCTAAACCGAGCATTCCGGAACCCAGCATTCCGGAACCCAGCATTCCAACACCCAGCATTCTAAAACCCAGCATTCCTAAACCCAGCATTCCTAAACCCAGTATGAAGGAACCCAGCATTCCTAAACCCAGTATTACGAATCCCTGCACTCCAAAACCCAGCATTCCTAAACCCAGCATTCCTAAACCCAGCATTCCTAAACCCAGCATTCCGGAACCCAGCATTCCAAAACCCAGCATTCCTAAACCCAGCATTCCTAAACCCAGCATTCCGGAACCCAGCATTCCGGAACCCAGCATTCCAAAACCCAGCATTCCAAAACCCAGCATTCCTAAACCCAGTATTCCAGAACTTCGTATTTTGAAACCCAGCATTCCAGAATCCAGTATTCAAGAATGCCAGGTTCTCGAAGCAAGTATTCCGGAACTCCACATTCCCTTAACCCAGCATTCTGGAACCCAGCATTTCAAAAACCCAGCATTCTAAAACCCAGTATTCCAGAACTTCGTATTTTGAAACCCAGCATTCTGGAACCCAGCATTCCAAAACCCAGCATTCCTAAACCCAGTATTCCAGAACTTCGTATTTTGAAACCCAGCTTTCCAGAATCCAGCATTCAAGAATGCTAGGTTCTGGAAGCAAGTATTCCGGAACCCAACATTCCTAAACTCAGCATTCCGGAACCCAGTATTCTTAAACCCAGTATTCCAGAACCCGTATTTTGAAACCCACTATTCTACAAGCCAATACGCCGAAACCCAGCTCTCTGGAATTCTCCTTTAATGTTGCTTTGAATCAAAGTTGTGTTTGTCTTTGTAAAATGAAACATTTGCTCTTTTAAAGAGATTTACCAACTGATGATGTCACAGTCTGAGAAAATCACCTGTTGCATCAACCTCTCAGTTTGAAACTCTGAATTTTAAACTCTTGAACTTTACTCTGTCAGTATTTCGAACAGGCTTAAAAAAATATACACATCAACTTTAAAACTCACCTTCCCAGACTCCATCAGTGGCAGACTGTGTGGTGACCCTCGCTCAACCAGTCTGACTCTGCAGAGAGAGAACAACGGCAGAAACACGTCAGGTAAACTGACCCCTGCAAACGTCTCTACCTGGGGGGTAACACTTTTCAGAGGTACAGGAACTTTGGGAGACGAGGCCTGCAAACTTGGTTTCATAACTAAACTATGTTCTTATTTGATCCTGATGCTGTGAATGTGTCTCTGTCAGCTCCTGGTGTTACGGTTTAAAGTGTGACCCTGTAAACTGGAGACCCCTTTGTTTGATCCCATTGTTTCACTTTGTCAGAAGATATGTAAATAAATATCAGCCGTCCTCGTTCTCCTGGATTCCATCTTTCCAGAAGCTTACAGTTTTTCTCACCCTTCAAACATGACACTAATGCTGATCCTTTTTAAACATCTGGTGGTTTCATAAACTCAAACTTCTCTGAAAAAACTCAAACCCTGGGAAAAGCAGCCTGGAGACTCAAGCTGCTATTTATGGTTTCACCCTGCATGAAATGTGACTCAGGCTGGGTTTGATGGGTTTAAAGGGCAACTTTTCTCTGCGGTGAGGCTGCTCCGAGTCCAATTGTTTTGAGTAAATGTTCAGCTTCTCATTAAATCTGGAGTTTTAACTCTCAGTCAGAGAAATGCCCCATTATACCGGAACACAACGAGAAACACTCGCTTACAAGAAAAAAAACTGAGATCAAACTGGAAATGAGAACAGTTTCCTCAACAAAACACAACAATGTTTTTTTCATAGATGTGCCTGCACTTTTAAACAAAACAACAAAAACAATCAGATATTTTTAAACCAATAAAACTAGAGTGAGGGAAATATTTGTTTTTTCATTTGATGGGTAAAAACCTCAGATAGATGCTTCAATGTGTCAAGATTAGCAACATTTGTTGGATTTTATATGTTTGAACAGCAGAAAAAAAGTGTTTTTCCAAAAACAGGATTCAAATTGTCTAGATTTATGTTCCAAAACTGTGAAAATGACCAAGGACATGTTTACTAACAGTGAAAGTTACAAATGAGCGCTCTATTGGAAACCTATTTCTTTTTAGTGGTTTCTGAAAAAAACAAACAAACAAAAAAAAATGTTTAAGTCCATCATGCTTGTGCTGTTGTTGCAGAACTTTGAGATAAAACCAAACCTGGGAAAAATATGTAACAATTTTATGTCAGGATCAGGATCAGGACTTTATCACGTTTGATTATACAACAATTATAAAAACATTTTAAACCCCAAATATCTCTAATCCTGCATTCTGAACCATTTTATGCTTCAACTTTTGTCTTTTTTTGACCATTTCATATCATTAATTCAATTTTTTGGTCCTCTCATGTGTTTTTTTTCTAATTCTAAACAACTAATGAAACACATTTTGCATCATGCCAAATGAAATCAAATGTCAGCTGTAAAAGTTGTGGAGTTTTTGCAGATTGTACAGAGCTTTAGCTTTATAAAGTTGCCTATGCACAGTCCAAATCTTTGTGAAATGTTACCAGATATATTCAGATTTATTTCAAGCACTTGACAGAAACTGTTAACGTAAACAATTAGAACATGATTAAATTAAGAGACCAAACTAACACACTGTAAGACGAGAGCTGGGGGCCGCTTGAAATTAGACGACAGGCCACAACTGGCCCCTGGGCCGTAGTTTGGACATCCCTGATCTAACACTTTTGTTGTTGTTGTTGTTATAGTTGTGCTGATTTATTCCAGTAGGTGTCAGTAATTCACCTCAACCGGAGCGCCCCAGAATTGACAAACGTGCATTATGGGAAACAGTATGTCAGGTAGACTGGTCCGTTGCAGACTGAGAAATTTTCCTGGGTCAGAAGAAACATCTGGGAACTTGTAGTTTACTACAGATCTTGCAAGTTTTCGCACACTGACTACTACACACTGAATTTCAGCCAAAGTAGTAGGAACTGCTATTTGGAAAACAGTGTATGTCTTTACTCAAAAAGCAAAATCTTAATTCATGTGTGTGGTTTGTTGTACTCACCTATCGTGCCTCAGCGCTCTCATGTCGACGAACACAGTCGTGGGGTCTGGTCCTGAGGTTCCCTGAGAAACACCAACGACAACAGTTACCTCTGCAAGTTCACACACATTTGACACTTTTATTCATCCATTCACACCTGCACGGTGCACAAGTTTTCTACCACTACAGCTACCACTTCTTCTACTCGGGCTCTCAAAGCGCAGTGGCTGCTCGTGCATCGGTGCTCACAAAGACAAACTTTCCCTCCAGGACAGAGAGGTGAGCTTCGACGGGGTCCCACAAACCTCAACGGTGTTTACGAAACAGTGGTGGAAAGGCAGAGGGAGGGAAATCAGCGGAACGAAAAACAATGAATACAAAAGATAAAACCCTGAGGAGAGGTTGGGTTATTCTTGATCAACATGCAGAGGAAAAGTCTCAATTAAAACTGGAAAAGAAGGGAAAGTGACATCAAGGAAGAAGGGGAAAGAGTGAATTTTGTCTCTTCAGCAGACTCAGGATTTGACTCTTGTCTGGACTTTAAGCTGCTTTTAGAAAGAGATACAGACCGTCCTGCCCTCTCTCTCCTTCCAGCATCGCTCCGTCCTCTTTCCTTCTCTCATTCAGGATTCAGGGAAACAAAAGAAGCTTTGCAAAGCCGACCACCAGACACACAGCGGCATGCTGGGAGTCAGAAGCCCAAAGAAAGCATCACACCACATGTAGGGTAAACAAAAGGTTTAGAAAAACTAAAACTCCACCAGAGGAGGGAGATTCAACAATTTGTCAGAACTAGATTTAACATATGAACCATCGGGTTTTTCTTTATGAGGTTTTCAGACATTTTTCGTGTTTTGACCCTGAAGTCTCTTGTAACACCAAAGCCGCTCTTCAGAAATCATTTAACTACCTCTGGGGTCAAACCTGGAGATCATCTCTCTCAAAGAGTTAAGGTTGAAGGACGTAGCCTCGCAACTTCATGATGAACTAAAGCAGGGGTGGGCAATTATGTTTTACAAGTGGCCACATGAGAGACCTGACTCGTTTTGGATGGCCAACAGGAATGTAAACTTGATTCTCCTCAATATTAACTTTTTCCCTCATTTTAAAATGCATTCACTCATATTTTTTGATTATCTGCTACTGGTAACCAGAAGAATAAGGAATTTCTGTAAATATGTGAAACTGTGGTGTGGGATAAATAGAAAAATACCCCTATGGAAGTGATTAACAGTAAAAACATAAACAACCATTGCATTAGCGTTTAATTTCATGTTCAATTTGTTAAGTTCCCATATTAAAACGTATGAATTTGAAGCAATTTTATACAACCAAGATTATATAACCAGTTTCTTTACATCATTAACTTCAAGATGCTTCATGTCAGACATAAAACATCCACCACATCACTTCTACACCTTGTCATCTACATCTGGGTGAAATTTGAGCTTTTTAGGTAAAAACTTATAGGAGTTAGAGAGTTTTTAGTCGCAGGTGACCAAACACCAGGAGATGCGTCCTTGTTTTCGATGCAGTTGTCCGACAACTTTATGCAAACAAAACCAGCTGTATCAGTGCTCAGTGTCCTCTTTGTGGTCAACTTTGCTTTCTGTATGAAAAGGTTCACCAAATGTCCTGAAAATTACAGCTGCTGGTCACGGATTGCACCACTTTTGGACGACCTAACTTGGTAAGGCTATTGGTTATTGGCCAGTTAAGCAGAGAGCAGTTGTTGTACAAATCAGGCTCTCCTGGCATCACATCTCCATGTATCCAGATGGGGACACTCCTGACTTGTAGCCAGAAGTCTAAGGAAATAAAGTACGCTAAGTTTTGTCGGATTGACATTGAGGAGGAAATGCTCTAAGACTGTGAAGCTGCTGTTATTGATGAGAACGAAACAACGGACTTTACAGGAGAAATTTCACCACTTGAAATAATTTGATGAAACAACACTTTTGATATGTTTGAACTCTGGATTCCTCTGGTGGAAAGGAGAGTGAATATTCAGGGTTCAGACTACGGATGTGACGTAATGGCCCTAAACAGGTAGGACGTCCCAGTTGTTGTGATCACGATCAGAGTGATTCTGTCACTAATTACATTTTGTTGGTGAAGAAAACTGTAAAACGAACGTAGCGGCTGAAATGTGAAGAATTTAAACTCTTAACGCGGTTTAGCATCCTGATGTTTGAGAGAGACGTTACTGTTTTTACTTGGTGACCCCATTGGTTCAAATTTATGCTTTACTGGTGTCCCCTTTTGAGACTGTGTAGCTTTGGTTCACGGCGAAAGTTTCATCTTTAAAGTTCATCAAACTGTTGACATTTGTTCGTTTTGGTCCTGAAATGGAAGCTGGTGTGAACGAGTCTTGACCTCTTTCAACTAAAACATCAGATCTAAAGCAGCTGATGAGTGATGTGCTGACAGGCAGTGGGTGGAGGTGGTGGGGATGGTGTTTTTTTTTTTTTGGGGGGGGTTGATGGTAGTTCCCTACCTGATCGGCAAGCTTCCCCAGCCTGTGAGGCTACAGCAGCAAAGAGGGCGGAGGAGGAGGAGGAGGAGGAGGGAGGAAGGGCGGAGACAAAACCAAGTATGAGATATGTGGGCGGGGTTATGAGTAAAAAAACAAGGAAGTAGGAGGGAAGGAAGAAAAATGTCAAAATGGAAAACTCAAGAAGAAAAACAAACAAACAGTCAGAACTGAAACCAAAGTTCAGCCGGATGTTAGTTCAGTTGATTCAAGCTGCGAGGAATAGTTTAAAGAAGTTCAGTTCTGTGAAGGATTAGTTACTTATTATAATGTCACGTTAATGTCGACAGACTCATGCTTGGTTTGAACCAGTGGTTCCCAACATTTTCCAATTCGGGGCCCATTTTTAAGTCTCAACAACATTTACAGCCAACCTCCAACCCTGTGAGTGCTGAGGCTGTAAAATGCTTTGTTAGAACAAGATTTGTGACAAAGACTCAAAATTTAAGACAAAAAAAAAAAAATGTAATGAAACCCAAAATCTAAAAATTGGTCAATAATGCAAAATGTAATAACGATTATTCAACAATGTAACAACATATTACATTTTGGGTCAAAGATTATATTTTTTAGTTATACAACCTTTGCATTATGGCTCTTTTCCACTGACCCGTCTCAGCCCGACTCTACTCGCCTCTACTCGGTTTGTGTTGCGTTTCCATTAGCGCGGTACTACGCGGCAGACGCCAGTTTTTAGTACCTGCTCTACTCTGGTTCCAGGGGAGTAAAGCCGATACTAAAAGGTGACGTGGACGGACTGCCGGTCACTCATTGGTCAGAGAATGTCGTCTCTGCAGCTTCTGACTCTGAACAAATCACTTACAAGAGGCAAAGGAATAAGTCAGCGACGGGTTTTTAATGACATTTAAACCTGACGGCACAGAACCAGACTGAATGAAGACAAAATACAGCCCTAAAATGCTCCTTCATGATTCCTAAATAAGTTAAAAGTCCTTTTTAAATGAAAAAGAAGTTAACAGCAAAGATAGTTGGCTTTAAAGAGTCTTTTCCATTAAATCAAAGTTGGTCGGTGCAGGAGCGATCTGTCTGCCACGAGAGTCTTTAAGCACCAATCAGTCCATTAATCCACAGGGAACCAAAAAGGAAAACCAGTTCAAAGAAGAATGATTGATCAACAAAAAATCTCTGCTATACCAGGCCCAAAAATCAAAAATTAAAGTGATCTCACTGGATCCAGGGAAGAGTTGATGTCAGGAAGCAGCTCCTTCGTTTTCCTCCGCGTGCAGCAGCACCAGGCTGTTGTTTACCTCCGTTGTCATGACGCCCGACATTGAGCCGCTGTATTACTTTAATGAAATCTTTTGAAAGCTTTTTTTTTCCTTTAAAGACCACGGTGGCACATATGTTAGTAAAAAATTATATTTGTGTCACGTTATAGATGAACATGCACGCACTTCTGCGCAGCACTTTAGCGCAGCTGTGTTATAAGATCCACGCCCACCGTGAGTCTGTAGACGGGCTAGAGGAAGAGATAACCAAACTGAGTAGAGTCGAGTAGAGGAGGGCTGGAATTGTATAGTGAAAAAGCCATTAGGTTAACATTAACTAGGTGCTTATTAATGTGCATATTAGTAGCCTACTCGCCCCTAATTAGCATTTATTAAGCATGCATTAACCCCTTATTATTACAGTTTTTGTGGTACTGCCCCTTCATAAGGCCCTAATAACTTACTGGCTATTCACATCATTATTCAGCAACAACAATGCATTTATTTGTAGTCAATGAGTAATAATTAGGAGTTAATATATGGAAAAGTCTTAATTCATGGCGTAATAGAGGTAGAATAAGGGGTTAATACATGCTTAATAAATACTAATTAGGGGCTAGTTAGCTACTTGTATGTGTATTAATAAGCACCTAGTTAATGGTGAATATGTGTATCTAATATAAAGTGTTACCATCTCAGGTCTTTGTTAAATTTAAGTAATGTTACATACTGGGCTTCAACATGTTTAATATCCTTAAAAACGTTACTGATATTTAAATATAATTCTGTATATTTGTATCTTTAATTTACCCTCCACTAAAATTCAGACTTTTTGGAAATGAGTTGGCGGCCCAGTTATGATATCTCTGCGGCCCAAGAGGGGGCCCCAGCCCACAGGTTGGGAATCTCTGGTTTAAAGCTTTTACTTTCAAACAGCTCAAAGTTTCATCGAACAGAACCAGTAACCATGAGATCATTTCATTCCTCTTGTTTTGTTTCTTTGAGCTTCAAAAGCAGCAAAGAAGAATCAAACCTGGGTGAGTAACCTGATTTGATCTGATTGTAAATGAAAGGAGCAATGATCAGCTTGAAATGGAAGGATGAGGCTGAACCCAGGAGACACAGAAAAGACGGTGACTGTGGCTTTAACTTCCAACGTCTGTCCAAAGTAGTGAGTCTGAGTTCTTAAATAGAACATCTGGAGAACAGATTACAGGCTTTTTGCATCTAAAATGAACTCATTTTTCATCCACGTGTTTGTAATTCTCCAAAGACAGAAACTCACAGATTTCACACATCACTGAAAACTTTCATTGAAGTCCAACAAACTGTTTCACACATGGATTAAACTCAGAGCAGACTTTTAACCCTGGTACTCGAGTCGAGTCGAGCGAGTGGTTCAGTTCAGTTCAGGGGTTTCCAGAGATCTTGTACAAATTGCTGTGATATTAAAACCAATTTGAAAGATATTTTCAGACAACTACAGGACCTGATAGTTACGAAAAATCCAGGAATTCATGTGCAGAAAATGGCTTAAAGGGTTAATGATCAGGATTCTCTACCCGGTCAATTTTGTTTTCATGTCGTTATCATCAGCCATGTTTGAGATACACAAAACACTCAGCTTGATCACATGACGTTGTTAGAAAAGAAGTAGTTTCTGCAAACTAAGTTCACCAAACGATCCCTGATGCTGAATTTATTCCCAAATTTTAATCTCCACTTAAATCAAACAACTAGAACGCAGAATTCAGAGACTAAATTACCTCAAGTATATAGAGCACCGTTTGTAAAGTTGCTCACATTACAAGTGAAAACAACATTTCACCACATTTAGCCCTAAAACATCACTTTTTATGTAGATTTAGAGAAATATTTGTGAAATACATTTGTCAAATATTATACATGAATGTTGAATGTTATATCCAAATGTTATACATAAATGTCCTGATTCTAAACATTTAGATAAGATATCTAAAAATTTAGCTGAGACTAAATATTTAGCTAAGATTCCTATATCCCAAGCAAAGATTTCTGAAGTTGGAGGAGGTGATCCAGCCGAGCTGTTAAGGCCGCAATTTAGAGTTTAAAAAGCACGTCCTCTTCTTCGATGTCAGCCACAGGATCTTCAACAGCCATCACAGCACTTTGTACATTTGTTTTATGTAACGGCTGATTTCACCGACTGTGTTTGACATGCTCCAAGTCCGCTTGGCTGAATCACATCCTCAAACTTTTATTTTGGTGCTTCCAGCGGGTGGGAGTGTGAATTTGCATATTAGCTAAACGTTTAGAAATCTTGACTTAGTATTTAGAAATCTAAGCAAATATTTAGAAACCCGAGCTAAAGATTAAGAAATCTTTGCTTCAGATTTAGAAATCTTAGATAAATATTTAGAATGTAAACTGAATGTATAGAAATGTAGTTAAATGTTTAGAATCAGGACATTTATGTAAAGCATTTATATAAAACATTTCACATTTAGAAAAAACATTCAGCATTGATATATAACATTTGATGAATATATTTCAAAAATATATCTCTAGATCTGCATAAAAAGTGATGTTTTAGGGCTAAATGTTGAGAAATGTTATTTGTGGTGTGAGCAACTTTACAAGCGACACACACAAGTATCCATGTTTTTAGAGTTTGAAGCACTGATTCTTTGTTTGATGAACTGACAGTGAAAAACTTGAAGTTTTAAATCTGCAACCCAAATGCAAACAAATCTATTACGAGGCAGAAAGTCGTCCTTCTCTAAACATTGCTCACTCCGCTGATGGTGTGATGTGTTCAGGTTTTAAAAACTCAGCATTGAGCAGCAGCCACAGCGACTTTCTGAGCAGCTGTGTGAAACCAAAACAAGAAACGCTAACGACCAATGAGGAAAGAGCCGCACTGACCTGCAGGCAGATGGCCAGGTTAACTCTGCAGCCGAAGGAGGTGCTGACGGCTCGAGGGTGGAGCCCCAGGTCCTTGAAGAGTTTGGAGAAGGACTGAGTCAGGGACGTCCTGGGACGCTCCTCCGCTACAACCACACAGGTCCTGACCCGAGACAAGTCCAGCCCTCGAGACTGAAAGGGACCAACGAAGAGAAAGTTCACAACTCTGAGACCTGAACATGAGTCTTTTTTCTGCAGACATTTGTCTTTACACTGCAAAAACTGAAATCTAAGCAAGTCATTCTGTCTTATTTGTAGTAAAAATTGTCTTATTGTTCTTAATTTGAGCCACATTCACCAGACCAGGTCATAAAAATGTCTTATATCAAGTTTTTTTAAAGACAAAAATGAGGTGTAAATTGCTTGTAACAAGTAAAAAAAAATCTGCCAATGGGATAAGACGAATTCGCCCAGGAAGTTTGTTAAAATTAGAAAGATGTCTTGAATAATAATAATAATAATAATAAATCTTATTTATAGAGCGCTTTTCTAGACACTCAAAGATGCTTCACAGACATTAAAAACATCAAGTAAAACAACACAGTAATGATAACAATAATAATAACCTATAACAATGAAAACAAGACAAAACAAAACCATGAGATACATTTAAAAGCAGTTAGACATTAAAAACACTTTTAAAAAAATGCGTTTTGAGGAGGGTTTTGAATGTGGATGGGTTTGTACAGACTTGGATGTGTTGTGGTAAGGTGTTCCAGAGGGTGGAGGCAGCGACAGAGAAGGCTCTGTCCCCCCAGGTTCGGTGCTTGGTGTCGGGTGGTATGGAGAGGAGGATTTTTAAGATTCTCTTTAAAACAAGAATCTTTTATCTTATCCCATTGGAAGATTTTTTTTTACTTGTTACAAGCAATTGATGCCTCATTTTTGTCTTTAAAAAACTTGAAATGAGACATTTTTATGACCTTGTCTAGTAAATGTGGCTCAAATCAAGAATAGTCAGACAAATTTTACTAAAAATAAGACATAATGACTTGCTTAGATTTCAGTTTTTGCAGTGTAGGGCCCAAACGACGACCGCAGGGTCAGCAAAGGCCCACTTACAAGTTTTGCAAATTAGCACCTGTGCTAAGACACTCAAACAATGCATCTGGTCGTCCGATGTTATTGCGATGTCCATATCAAATAAACAATATAAAATAAAAGCTATGACTGACTTTTGCACATGCAACAGCTGCAACATACCACGAGAGGCCTGTTATTTGCTGCTTGAAACTTTAGTATTGTTTTTGCACCATTAAAAAAGGCGCTCGCTTTAAGTACAGTGAGTGAGGGGGTTGGATTATCGTCTAAGTTGTGAAGACCTCCCTCCATCCCCTGATTCCTGTAAGATAGCTCTGCCCCTATCAGCTAACCCCTCATCTTTGTGTACTCGAATACTTGCATGTGGATTGAGTTATGTGCATGTATCAAACATGTGCCAACAGTTTCACTCAGAGCTCCCTCTCACCTTCAGAGACTCGGTCTGCAGGCCGAGGCCTTTGGTGCAGAGCTCCATGACGCTGTAGGAGCAGAACGTGTCTCGGACTTTGTACTGACTGACAGCTGAGAGCCAGAGAGCCGGATTCACTTCCAGCTCAGACGGAGGGATGAGGATGGACTGGTGACCTGAGTACACACTGCAGAGACACAGAGAGGAGGGAGGGAGGAGGAGGAGGGTCATGTTTCCACGCAGATGGATGTAACTCTTCTGAAATCTCCAGACATGACTAACCCTTCACATTGTGCTCTTTTTATTGACATCACAGGAATATCTTTGTTTGTCTGACCTGCAAAGGCACCAGAGGACGAAGCCCAGGCCGCAGTACGGGTCCAGGCAGATGGCGACCTCTCTGGATGGGTAAAGCTCGCACTGCAGCTTGATGGAGCGGCAGAAGGCACTGGTGGCGGTGTGAGACATCTGATCGGCAGACACATACAGTTGTGGTCATAATTTTACATATCCCAGCAGAATTTATGATTTCTTAGCCATTTTTCAGAGAATATGAATGATAACACAAAAACTTTTCTTTCAGTCATGGTTAGTGGTTGGGTGAAGACATTTATTAACAAACAACTGTGTTTACTCTTTTAAAATCATAATGACAACAGAAACTTCAAAAATGACCCTGATGAAAAGTTTCCATCCCCCAGTTCTTAATAGCGTGTATTTCCCCCTTTAACATCAATGACAGCTTGAAGTCTTTTGTGCTCGTTGTGGATGAGGGTCTTTATTTTCTCAAATGGTAAAACTGACCATTCTTCTTGGCAAAAAGCCTCCAGTTCCTGTAAATTCTTGCTCTGTCTTGCATGAACTGCAGGTTTGAGATCTCCCCAGAGTGGCTCAATGATATTGAGGTCAGGACACTGAGATGGCCACTCCAGAACCTTCACTTTATTCTGCTGTAGCCAATGGCAGGTCCACTTGTCCTTGTGTTTTGGATCATTGTCACGTGTGAACGTCCAAGTACGTCTCATGTGCAGCTTCTGGGCTGATGAGTGTAAATTTTCCTCCAGTATTTTCTGATAACATGCTGCATTCATCCTTCATTCATCAGTTTGGACCAAGTTTCCTGAGCCTTTGTAGCTCACACATCCCCAAAACATCAGTGATCCACCTCCGTGTTTCACAGTAGGAATGGTGGACCTTTCATCATAGGCCTTGTTGACTCCTCTCCAAATGGAACAATGTTTATGGTTGTGGACAAAAAGTTCAGTTTTGGTCTCATCACTCCAAATGACTTTGTTCCAGAAGTTTTGAGGCTTGTCTCTGTGCTGTTTGGCGTATTGTAAGTGAGAAACTTTGTGGTATTTGTGTAGAAATGGCTTTAATCTGGCGACTCAACCATTCAGCCCATTTTTCTTCAAGTGCCTCCTTATTGTGCATGTTGAAACAGCCAGACCACATTCTTTCAGAGAGTCCTGTATTTCAGCTGTAGGTTTTTCTTTGCATCCAGAACAATTTTCCTGGCAGTTGTAGCTGAAGTGTTTGTTGCCCTGACCGTGGTTTGGTTTCAACAGAATCCCTCATTTTCCACTTCTTCATTCGAGTTTGAACTCTGCTTATTGGCATCCTCAGTTCCTTGGATATCTTTTTATATCCCTTTCCTGTTTTATACAGTTGGATCAACTTTTCCTGCAGATTCTTTGGCAATTCTTTCTCTTTCCCCATGACGCAGAAACCAGAAACTTCAACGCAGCACTGAGTAAAGATGCAAGTGTCTGTCAGGAGCTCAGAAACTCACTGACCTTTTATACACACACACTGATTACAAGCAAATAGATCATAGGTGAGGATGGTTACCTTTAGGAGACATTCAAACACATTTGTGTCGACTTTTGTTCATGTTATCAGGACAAAATCACCAGGGTGTGTGCACAAATATCAATAAATGTCTTTACCCAACCACTAGCCATGAGTGAAAGAAAGGTTTTGGTGGTATCATTTATATTCTTTTGAAAAAAGGCCCAGAAATCATAGATTCTCCCCATTTATGTAAATTTATGAGCACAACTGTACTTTACTCTCAGGGTGGTGAGTCTGGGATAAACACATCTGAAACACTGTTAGGATTCAAAGCTCATTACTCATCATGAGCTTTGATTGAACATAATTAACAGGCAATCAAGCTGCACACGAGGAGACGAGCTGCCTTTGTTTCCTTCTGCCGCGCTTTTCCTCATTGATTCGTGTCTCTCTTTCTTTCTATGGTCAATGATGAGGCTTCCACTGTTCTTTTTTAATTGAGTTAATAATGCAGGAGGGCGGTGGGATCCCTCTATAATCCCTCAGCGGTGTGTTGGTGTGTTTACCTTGACTCCAGCGAGCATGCCGGTGGTGGAGACGCTGAAGTCCAGGTAGGCCAGGGTGTCGGGGTTGGACGGTTTGTAGAGCAGAGGAGGTTTCTTCTTTGGCAAATCGTCTGGAGAGAGGAAGTTAGCAAGTAAGTAAGTAAATGTTTTAGGGTTGGACGGTATGAAAAATTGATGATATATATTTTCAAAATTCTATCGGTATCACATCGATTTTTGATGGGTTTTTTTTTTGATGCATGACTGTGTCTTAAACTCATTTTCTAATAATTTAGAAAATGATAACTGCAGTAAACTGGCTTAGAAACACATATTTCTACTGTCACGAGGAGTGAATATTGTCGAAGAATATCAGTGTCCACTGTCCAGACTATATCATATTATCATTAACACAGGTTTGAACAATGACTGTATATAGAATGGACAGCGTGCTTCCGCCTGTCACCGTTCTACGTTTTTGAAGCCAAAAAACCCCGTTTCTCTAGCCGCCATTGTGCAGCCAGAGTCTGCGCAGTAGAGAATTTCTGGTGGAGCCAAGTAAAAAAGAGAAATAAAAATATTTATTTCTTCTTCTTCAGAAGGTTTAGTCTCCTTTTGGCTCTTTCCCGAAGTTTCTTATATCCCCGGTAAAAACTACTCACGAACGGCAGCTGTCAACTATCGTAAAACGAAACTTATATCGTGGTTTTTAACGTCCAATAACTAATGAGAAACTAACTTCTCAGAAAAAAAAACACCTGAACACCATGCAGCCAGATGACATCATCATACCACCTTAGAGTAAGGATGAGAGAAATGTTTCTACGAGGTATCATAATTTTTTAAAGTTTTCCCGGCTCATATCTGGAATACATGGGGAGGCGGGGCTTATGACCTATACTGCAGCCAGACACTAGGGGGCGGGGCTTATGACCTATACTGCAGCCAGACACCAGGGGGCGGGGCATCTGCTGGAGGCTTCAGTTTGAGCCGAACGTCGTTACGTCCACTCATTATACAGTCAATGGTTGAGACCAAAAGAAATCACATGCACTGATGTTTTGTGTTGAGAAATATTCAGTTTCCTTCTCCCTGTTTCTCAAACCTTCTCATACCTGTGTCCATGACCGGAGGCCAGGTCCGGACGTCCACGGCGGCCGAGGCTTCCTTAGAGCGCAGCAGTTTACAGATGAGCTGTGTGGTCATCACACACACCGAGCGGCTGACCTGAAGCAGAGAACACGACACGAATCAAATGAAACTGTTGAGACTCAGCTTTGTGTGAGATTTACGGCCGAGTCAGAGCAGCTTTGACCTCCTGAAAGATGAACGAGCCTCGCTGTTTTTCCTCGCTCACATTCATTCATTCTTTGGACGTCTGGCTCCTTTCCCGGTTTCTGTTCAACCCTTTAACCCTCGGCTCTGTGTCTCTCTCTGTTTGGAAATTAGCTGAACACAAAAAGCTGAGCTGAGCCTCATTAAACCCTGAACTTGTCCTGCTGTTATTTTCTCTTTGCTGCATGGACGAGATCATTTTACACGCATTGAAAAACGACTCTTTGTTTACTTTTGTGGAGCTGGCCAATCAGAGGAAAGTGGGTGTGTAGGGCAGACAGCCTTAAAGAGACAGTACTTAAAATATCTTTTATTTGACAGGAGCTGAACTCAGAGTTTTCACACACACAGAAAAAAAAACTTTTTATTAACTAAATAAACAATCGAAAGTCTCAGGGAAGTGAAAATCAAAAACCTGAAATGATCAAAGTGCAATCTTCATGATATCAACATTAAATCTTTATGAGATTTGTCAAAATACCGTCGTGACTTAGATATGACGTCCTCATGTGATTTTCTGAATAGTTTCACAATATCTTTTAACAAGATCTTTCACAAGATTAACACAATTTTATCACAAGATCCTAAATGAGATTTTTATGACACGCTGCAACATTTTCTCAAGATTATCATGAGTCTGTCACAAGATCTTTACGGGATCTTACTGAGATCACTGAGATCTTAAAACCATCTTCATGAGATTTTAAAGACACTACAATGAATTTGTCACAAGACTCTCATTAGATCGCCCAGAGATCTTCACAAGATTTTCCAAAGCTCTTCACATAATCTTTCAGAGTTTGTTAAAAGATCTTTGAGGCATCTCATGAGATCATTATGAGATTTTCACAAGATCTTCCAGAGAATTTTGTTAGATCTTCATGAGTTTGTCATTCAATCCATTCAAAGATCATCATGAGGTCTTAACAAGCTTCCCATGAGATCGTCTTGAGATGATGAAATAATGTCTTAATCTACTTCATTACACGTTGGAGGGGTTTACCTCAGACACAGAAAAATACTGTTTTAAGCTGCATTTATCCTGATGTGGACTTTAGCCACATATAAAAACATGACATTTTCTGAAACTAGAGACATAAATCTTTCAAATGAGGTGTCACTGATGAATTTTTGACCTTATGGTTCTACAGTTATAAGCTCTGAAACATAGCACGGTAAATAGGCCAGAATTGGATGGGATGTAAGGGGTTAAAGAGACAGCAAAGAAGTGCTTTAGACAGATTCTGAAATAAGGGTTTTCCAAAACATCACTGAGGAAAAAAAAGAGATTTATTGAAATCATGCAAAGATACTCACACAGCAAAAACTGAAATCTACGCAAGTCATTCTGTCTTATTTTTAGTAAAATTTATCTTACTATTCTTGATTTGAGCCACATTCACCAGACCAGGTCATAAAAATGTCTTATTTCAGGTTTTTTTAAGACAAAAATGAGGTGTAAATTGCTTGTAACAAGTAAAAAAAAATCTGCCAATGGGATAAGACGAATTCACCCGGGAAGTTTCTTGAAATTATAAAGATGTCTTAAAACAAGAATCTTTTATCTTATCCTATTGGCAGATTTTTTTTTACATGTTACAAGCAATTGATGCCTCATTTTTGTCTTTAAAAATCTTGAAATGAGACATTTTTATGACCTTGTCTAGTAAATGTGGCTCAAATCAAGAATAGTAAGACAAATTTGACTAAAAATAAGACATAATGACTTGCTTAGATTTCAGTTTTTGCAGTGTAAACTTTAAACTCCAGCCGTTATCACAGGAAACACATGAGCCGTTTATTACTCAAGAATAGCCAAAACATTTTTCATTTGGTGGGGATACAAATAGTTGAGAAATGCTTTGTTTTACAGAAAAAAAACTTATTTTGTCTGAATTCTGGCTCAAATCTTAGACGTAAATTTCGTCTTTTTCCCAAATGTAAAACTTTTCTGACGAGACTTGTAACTGATTTCAAAAAGTATTCTTGAACTCAAACTGGTGAAGCTCTCTTTTTTTTCTTTTTTAATTCTAGCTTTTCAAATTTTTCTGAAACTTTTTACAGATTTCTTGTCTTAACTTTGCAAGACTTTTTTCTTTTAAAACTTTTCCTTGCCGTGTTACTTTTCTGACTTTTTCCAACTCTGATTTTTCCAACATTTTTGCAGACTTGTAACTTTTCTGTGTTGTTCCCAGATTTCTTTTTTCCTGATTTTTTTCCAGATTGTGCAGGAAGCACCGGCGGGATAAAATTAAGACTATAAAAAGCACTACAACCTCCTCTTTAAAGTGTTTTTACCTCAACTATCATCTTGACGGTGGGCAGTGTGGTGGCGATGTTCTGAGGATGAGGCGGTCGCACCGTGATTGGCACACAACCGGCGTAGAGACAGCCGTAAAACGCCACGATGAGGTCGATACCTGGAGGAGAGAAGAGGAAGAGAAGGAGGAGAGAAGAGGGTAAAGGAAGCAAATAATGTTCAAAATGGGACAAATTGGGGGAGGAAGAAGTGGAGGGAAAAGTCATGATGGGAGGGGTCAGTGTTTACCTGGAGGATAAACCAGAGCAACATGGTCTCCGTCCTGTAGGTGGCCCCGTTCAGCCAGCATCCCTGCAATCTTCTCTGCTCTTTTATGAAGCTGGACACACGTCAGAGAGCTGGCTATGGTTCCCTGCAGGACGTCACACACACACACACACACACACACATACACATAGATAGATGATTGACAGAATCCATCAGCTGTGTGTATCAGCAGATGTCATGTCAAATTTTCCGGATCTTATTGCCATTATGCAAACGAACAGATCTGCTGCCACATCGTCTCATTCATATCTGCTGTAAAACCTCTTTATCTCCACACCTGTGACCCTCTGCTGCACAAACATAAACAAACATAAACAAACCAACAAAGCTGCAGTGAAATGTGAAATCTCACCCTGGAGTTGAGCAGCGTGTACAGGACGTGGTCTGGCGTGGTCTGAGCTCGCCACTGTAAAACCTCCGACAGGAAGAGGAACTGGAAACACAAAGACAAAGCAAGTGAGACNTCAAGTTTTCTAAATATTTAGTCAAGTTTTCTAAATATTTAGTCAAGTTTTCTGAACCTAAAGTAAAGTTTTCTAAATATTGAGCAAAATTTTCTAAATATTTAGTCAAGTTTTCTGAACCTAAAGTACAGATTTCTAAATTTCAGCAAAGTTTTCTAAATATTTAGTCAAGTTTTCTAAATATTTAGTCAAGTTTTCTAAATATTTAGTCAAGTTTTCTAAATATTTAGTCAAGTTTTCTGAACCTAAAGTAAAGTTTTCTAAATATTGAGCAAAATTTTCTAAATATTTAGTCAAGTTTTCTGAACCTAAAGTAAAGTTTTCTAAATATTGAGCAAAATTTTCTAAATATTTAGTCAAGTTTTCTAAATATTAAGTCAAGTTTTCTAAATACTGAGCAAAGTTTTCTAAATATTTAGTCATGATTTCTAAATTCAAAACGAAGATTACTAATACTAATGCAAAGATTTCTAAATCTTAAGCAAAGATTTCTAAATCTTAACTTAAGATTTCTAAATATTTAGTCTTTTTTTTTTTTTTTAATCCAAAGCAAAGATTTCTTAATCTTAACTAAAGATTCCTAAACATTAAGTCAAGTTTTCTAAATATTTAGTCAAGTTTTCTGAACCTAAAGCAAAGATTTCTAAATATTGACCAATGTTTTCTAAATATTTAGTCAAGTTTTCTAAATATTTAGTCAAGTTTTCTGAACCTAAAGTAAAGATTTCTAAATATTGAGCAAAGTTTTCTAAATATTTAGTCAAGATTTCTAAATTCAAAACGAAGATTACTAATACTTAAGCAAAGATTTCTAAATCTTAACTTAAGATTTCTAAATATTTAGTTTTTGTTTTTTTTTAAATCCAAAGCAAAGATTTCTAAATCTTAACTTAAGATTTCTAAATATTTAGTTTTGTTTTTTTTTTAAAATCCAAAGCAAAGATTTCTAAATCTTAACTAAAGATTTCTAAACATTAAGTCAAGTTTTCTAAATCTTGAGCAAAATTTCTAAATATTTAGTCAAGTTTACTGAACCTAAAGTAAAGATTTCTAAATATTGAGCAAAGATTTCTAAATATTTAGTCAAGATTTCTAAATTCAAAACGAAGATTACTAATACTAAAGCAAAGATTCTAAATCTTAAGCAAAGATTTCTAAATCTTAACTAAAGATTTCTAAATATTTATTTATTTATTTTTTTTAAATCCAAAGCAAAGATTTCTAAATAAATAGCTTACATGCAAATTCCCACTCCCGCTCACCAGAAGCACCAAAATAAAAGTTGGAGGAAGTGATCTAGCTAAATATCTAGAAATTGTGCCTCAAGAGTTAGAAATTTCGACTTAATATTCAGAAATCTTCGCAAAAATGTAGAAATCTTGGCTTGAGATTTAGAAATCTTAGCTAAATATTTAGAATGTAAACTGACTGTTTAGAAATGTAGCTCAATATTTAGATTCAGAACTTTTATTTATAACATTTATATAAAACATTTAACATTAAAATGTAATATTCAACATTTAGATATAATATTTGACAGATTTATGTCACAAATATTTCTCTAAATCTGCATGAAAAGTGATGTTTTAGGGCCAAATGTGGATAAATGTTGTTATTTGTGTGAGTAACTTAAAAAAACGGCGCCTCATGTGCAGTTTTTGTGCACTACAGTCTCCACTTTGAAAGTCTTCACTTGACTCAGACTTGTTTGACCTTGGACGGAGTCTATTTTCGGACAATAGAGATACCCTCTCCTCGCCGTGCAATTTATGGTTGTGTTTCTGGGAGACATACGAGGCTCACACACACACACACACACACACACACACACACACACACACACACACACACTGTGTGTAACTCCAGAGCGCAGATAAGAAACAGGCCTCATATAGTTGAGTTTTATCAGTTTGTGAGTTGGTGTTGAATTCTTTCGTAAAAGCACAAACTTGTATCAGATTTCTCCATCAGATGTGACGATCGTTTTACTGAAACTGATCTCGTCGACCACCTGTGCGGTAAAAAACTTTATCTGCCTTAAATTTACTCAGCTACCACAGAGCAAACTTAAAAACAGCATCTGTCAGGTTAGGACGAAATCTGATTGGTCGAACAAGATACTTAATGACAAACTTTTCTGCACGTCTGCACTAACATATTATAATTTCTTCATTCACTCTTTTTGAAGCAGCTTCACGATCTGTTTCATGTCTGACACTGCAAAAATCAAAATCTAACTAAGTTTTCGTGACTTAATTGTAGTAAAAACTGTAAAAATGAAGTCTTAGTGGACTTAATCTGCACCACTTTCACTTCACAAGTCTAGGAAAATGTCTGATTTTAAGTTTTCAAAAGACAAAAACTACACCTTAAATCATTGTAAAGAGTGAAAAATCTATGAGTGGGGAAGGAAAAATGTCTTTATTGAGTTTCTAGAAACAAGCAGAATGTCTTATGTGGTGTTAAATCAGGGCCAAAAGTTTTGATCATTTGAAAATAAATAAAAAACTGAAAGTTTAGGTTTTGAGCTTGAACTTTGAAAATGCATTCAAACTAAAAATAAGTATATGAAAAGTTTTTTCAAGTTGAACATAACTTTGATTCACTCCTTAAATTCTTGTAAATAAATATTTTCAATTTTCACTCTATGTTTCAAATTTTAGGCCTTTTTCTTTCAGTTGCAGATTCATGTTTTCGCTTCAGATTTTTACAGTTTCAATTTTTTTTTTTTCACTGTTCATCGGGGTCATTTTGGAAGTTTCTGTTGTCGTTATGATTTAAAGAGAGTAAACTTTTTTTTTTGTAAATGTCTTAACCCAAACAATAACCATGAGTGACATCATTCATATTCTCTGAGAAAAGGCCAAAAAAATCATAAATCAAGAAACTTATCCACTGCTTCAATCAGAATCTATCAAATCTGCACAAGAACCAGGAGAGATTCAAGACATTCACACACACACACTGAGGAGTAAGAGGAGCTTGTTCTCACACACACACACACGCACACACACACACTCTGGGCTCGGTTTTCACAGGGATGAATATGAAGGAAGGATCCTCATGGACGAGTGAACACAGACACAGACAGAAGGAAACACTGAATTAATGACAGTGAAGAAGAGCAGGGGGACAAAGAGCATGATGGGAAAGCTTAGAATGTGATGTGACAGTGTCGACTTAGTTTAAGTGAGAAGTCCATATAAAGCAGGGGTGTCCAAACATTTTCCAAAAAGGGCCGTATTTGAAACTGTGAAAATGACCAAGGACATGTTTACTAACGGTGAAAGTTACAAATGAGCGCTCTGTTGGAAAACTATTTCTTTTTAGTGGTTTCTGAAAAAAACAAACAAACAAAAAAAGGGTAAGTCCATCATGCTTGTGCTGTTGTTGCAGAACTTTGAGATAAAACCAAACCTGGGAGAAATATATAACAATTTTACGTCAGGATCAGCATCTGGACTTTATCACGTTTGTTTATACAACAATTATAAAAACATTTTAAACCCCAAATATCGTACTTGTTTCCCCGTATTTTGTTGTACATCATTTTGTTACTCATATACCCGTGTTCATTCTCTCTTATCACCCTTTTGACTTTACAATGCAACTCAATGGAAGGCTCCCCATGTTAAAGTGTTAGAATTAATGTTTGAATAAGAGATATTAGTAAGTACAATTCTGTATAAGGAAAAAAAAGGAAACTGGAAAAGCTGGGCTGTAAAGTGGTCACTATAAACGATAAGATGTATGATGGGTTGTGTGTGTATGTATGAGGGTATTTACAAGAATCTAGGTTGATGGATTTATATATGCATATACAAACATAACTACATCTATTTGAAGGAAAACTTGTTCCACTTAGAGCAAACTTGATATAATGATGTTGCAAGAATGTCAAACAATTGCTTTTCCGAAATAAAAAAAGATAAAAAAATAAACCCCAAATATCTCTGATCCTGCATTCTGAACCATTTTATGCTCCAACTTTTGTCTTTTTTTGACCATTTCATATCTTTAATTCAGATTTTCTGTCCTCTCATGTGTTTTTTTTCTAATTCTAAACAACTCATGAAACATATTTTGCATCATGCCAAATGAAATTAAATGTCAGTTGTAAAAGTTGTTGAGTTTTTGCTGATTGTACAGAGCTTTAGCTTTATAAAGTTGCCTATGCACAGTCCAAATCTTTGTGAAACGTTACCAGATATATTCAGATTTATTTCAAGCACTTGACAGAAACTGTAAATGTAAACAATTAGAACATGATGAATTTAAGTGACAGAACTAACACATGGTAAGATGAGAGCTGGGGGCCGCTTGAAAGTAGACGACGGGTTGAGGTTTGGACATCCCTGATATAAAGGTAAATAAAAGAAGCACAAGACAAGAGAAAATAAAAGTGTTTTTGTTGTGAGCTTCAAAATAGTGTTTCATTGTACACGAAAGAAATGTTTGGGTGCTATGATGAAAATAAACACCTGTCAACCGCAAGGAGGATGTGTCATAAAGGTGGAGAAAACTGACCCGGGACTATCTGTGGTTAGGAAACGTGATTTAAAAGTAACTAAAAGTAATAATAGTCGCTATTGAACGAAGCCGTGACATCGCTTCCTTTTTTCTGTCTTTCGTGACCTGATATACCAGAGATTTTTGGATGATAGATCATTCTCTTTGAACTGTTTTTCCTTTTTTGCTTCCTTGTGGATTATCGGACCGATTCGCGCGTAAAGACTCTTGTGACTGGATTTCTATTGCACCAACTGGACGTTTGTTATTGCAAATTGTTTTTTCGTTCGATGGATTATTTAGGAATCCTAATAGGGGTATTTGAGGTGGTATTTTATGTTTATTCATTGTCGTTTTGAGCAAATTTATTGTGGTTTGCAGGTTTAAAAGTCATTAAATACCTGAGGCTGCTTCATTGATTTGGATGTTGCCTGTGTTTTGCACAGAATCAAAGAATTTTCTTGCTTATCCTGAGCTTGGTTAAACTATCGATTTCCCTAAAAGATTTCCCCCTTGATGAGTAAGATGTAAGATCCTCATGACACGCTGGAGGGGAGGGCCTCAAACACCAAGGTCTGCCTTTAGCTCCACCCCCTACAGGCCTCCAGAGTGTTGGCCAATCAGAGTGAAGGGGGTTTTGGAGCCTGTGTGTATTATTCTTTGATTTATATTCTCTTAGATAGACCTTGCAAGTTCAGCTGAGCATTTTACTTAGTCTTACACTGCATGTTAGGCATCTTAATTATTCACAAGGTTGATATGAATCGTAGACAGATAGCTCGGTATTTTGTTCAGTGTTACACAGTCTGTTAGACAACTCAATCATCCTCAAGGATGATATGACCTGTCAGAACCTTCACCTAGCTACATGCTCTACCAACACTCACACACTTTGATAGCACATCTCTCTTAAGTCTGACACCAGCTGTGGGTTGAGACAGCCGTGTCAGTCATAGTTAATGGCCAATAATATACGGGTGTTTAGGTAACTCAACCTCTGTATAGGTGTAGCCAATGAATGTTATAAATGTCCAACATCCCCGGATATCGGGGCTCACTCTTTGGGGAGAGACCAGCGCTGTAAACTTTATCTGTGACCTGAATAAATGCTGAACTGAGGAACTGTTCTTCTTCACGTGATTCTTGGGAGGTGATCGTCTAAAGAACTGGGTAGATTCTAACAAGCCTTAAAGAGACAGTAGTTTGATAATTTTCTAAGATGATAAAAATCTGATGAGTAACAAACAAATGCAGAGAAACAAAGAAAGAAGGAGTGGTTTGAAGAGAAATGAGAGATGTGTGTGTGTGTGTGTGTGTGATGAAGACCACGGTGAAAACCAGCAGCCCCTCTCTCACACACACCTTCCTTGCCTGGTCATTGTCTTCGATCTGACCCAGATCTCTGCCGCTGGCCTGAGCGATCCTCTTCCCCGACACCAGGTTCCCGACCATGACGGACGCAGGACCGATCTCTGAAGAGGAGAAACACCAATTTCTTTACGTCTTTGAGAGCCGCGGACAGAGATCAGGCTCAGGTTGATTGATTCATTGATTGATTGGTTCATTGATGCCGTACCTGGCTGTTTCTGCCTGGGCTTGGGCAGGTTGGTGACGCAGGTGTGAGGACACATGAGCACGTTGCAGGGGTGCAGGGCTCCTTCCAAAAACAGCTGCTTGGTCTCTGACAGGTGGATGCCACCCAGGGGAGTTTTAGGCAGAGTGTTGGAGGGAACCAGAGCCAAGCAGTACACCCCGACCTGATGGATACCATCTATAGCCTGGAAAGACCAAGGAACATTTTTTGTAATCAAAAAAATAAACAGCTAAAGGAAAATCTGGTAAGTCACATGATTAAAGGCTGAGTCTCCTGGGAAGAGGTTTATTGCTCTGTAAGCGACTGTGTGAGCAAACAGTCCAACAGTTTGAAAACATGTTCCTCAGAAAAAAAAAGAGAAAGAATCAAGTGACAACCTCCATATACAGAGCACAACTACCAAAGAAACGCCTGTGTAATGTTTTTCCAAAAATGCCAAAAAAGAGGATCATCCCCGGTTATAAAACCTCCTCTAAAGCTTCTGCATGACCCTGAGAAAAATTGAGCATCTGAAGGAGCAACTTCATGAGAGAAAAGGTAACGTTAGATGGGATGAATGAAGCTCTCTTCGTCAGTTACTAAGTGATGAGTGTGTGAGCTGAAATGAAGAGCTGAATGGAAACAGTGCAGCATTATCTTGCACTGAAGGAAGACAGAGATCTGTTTTTTTTATAGCTGTCAAAAAGAAAAAGAGCTAAAGAGATCTGGAGCTGTGACAATCTTTACACAGCTCGTGAGTGTGTGTTTGAGTGTTTTTGTACCTGCAGGACTCGGCTCATCCACTGGAAACTGTCCTCCTCGGTGGAGTCCGGCCGCTGCTCAGCGACGACTACGATCCTCTCGTCATGAAGCACAGTGATGGAAAACACCGCAATCCTGGAAACAAACACACACACACACACACACACACACACACACGATCCAGTTTTAATGTAGAGATTTAAAGGAAGGACTGAAAATGATGCCGTTACTGTGACTCTACTCATCACCTACCGGCCTCTGTACACAAACTTCATGGGCTCTACAGCCAGCGCCGTCGCCACGATGTCGTCAGCGTTGTGCCGACGCGTCCCCACCACCATTAAACCGTCCATTTTCCCCGCTACAAAGATCAGACCTGCTGGTCCGATGAATCCCAACAGGCCGGTCCTGGTGAAGGGGAACTCGCTGATGGGAGCCCCGTTGTTTGAGGTGGGAAAGACCTGAAGTGAGTAAAAGAAAGAGTGTAAGAAAAGTCAGGAAACAGAATTCAAGATCCAGAGTTCAAACATATCAAAAGTGTTGTTTCATCAAATTATTCCAAGTGGTGAAATTTCTCCTGTAAAGTCCGTTGTTTGTCCGTCTGTCGTGTCCGTTCTCATCAATAACAGCAGCTTCACAGTCTTAGAGCATTTCCTCCTCAAGGTCAATCTGACAAAACTGGGTGTGTTTGTTTACCTTAGAGTTATAGCTACAAGATTAAAGTGACCCTATCATTTTCTGTTATGCTTTCATCCCAGGATAGCTTGTGAAAGCCAACAAGCGCTCCCTGCTTGATCGGCCAATCGTGCACAGGGATCTTGCGTAATAGATCTGTTGGAGGGAAGTTAGTTGGCTTATAGTCTTGTCACTTACCTTACCTTACATGAAGCCATCTGTATCCATTTAGATCATTGGCGAGACCAATTTATCACCATTTGTCTTCATTCACATTAATGTATGCGACATGAGAGGTAACCAACGTGACTGACAACGACAATTCCATGGGTTTTTTTGCAAAATTTCCCATAAAGAGATCAAAGTTGATTAAAAAGAAGACACTAAGCACTGACAAAGCTGTTTTTTTATGCATGGAGTCTTTAGATGAAAGAGATAAACCTTTATTAGTCCCACAGGGGGAAATTTCAGCTTTACAGCAGCAGCAGGATACAAGAGAAACATAGAAAGATTTACAAATGAAACTCTAGGTAATTAGAATAAAATAGACAATAAACATAAATACAATTCAATGAAAATAAATGAAAGAGCATGAGCCTTTCAGCAGTATTTACAAGATTAACATATGTAAAAGATCTGAATGAGAATAAGTGAAATAAAATGAAATAAAAGCATTGATAGTGAGAACAATTCTGCCTGGTGTTTGGTCACCTGACGCTAAAAACTTTCTAACTCCTACAACACTGCGAAAACTGAAATCTAAGAAAGTCATTCTGTCTTATTTGTAGTAAAAATTGTCTTATTGTTCTTAATTTGAGCCACATTTACCAGACCAGGTCATAAAAATGTCTTATTTCAAGTTTTTTAAGACAAAAATGAGGTGTAAATTGCTTGTAACAAGTCAAAAAAATCTGGGATAAGACGAATACGCCCGGGAAGTTTCTTGAAATTAGAAAGATGTCTTATAACAAGAATCTTTTATCTTATCCCATTGGCAGATTTTTTTTTTACTTGTTACAAGCAATTGATGCCTCATTTTTGTCTTTAAAAAACTTGAAATGAGACATTTTTATGACCTTGTCTAGTAAATGTGGCTCAAATCAAGAATAGTAAGACACATTTTACTAAAAATAAGACAGAATGACTGCTTAGATTTCAGTTTTTGCAGTGAAGGTTTTACCCAGATGTAGATGAAAAGGTGCAGCAGTGATGTGGTGGATGTTTTATGTCTGGAAGTTAACAATTTTCTAAACTGGTTATAAAAAACAAAGAGGAGAAAAAGTGTTTCAGCTGCATTTATCCTGATGTGAACTTTAGCATTTTAACATTAACATTTTCTGAAACTGTAGCTTTTCATCTTTCAAATGAGGTGTCACAGATAAATTTTGACCTTGTGATTCTTCAGTTTTAAGCTTCGGAACATAGTGTGGTCACTATATTTAGGCCAGAATTAGGTGGGATGTACAGGGTTAATTCGCAAAAATCGATGCTCACCTCGAAGGTGTTCTTGGTCATGCCGCTCAGGCCGTAGTAAGAAGTCCCGGTGGCGACGGTACAAACGCACAACTCTCCGATCTCGTCAGTTTTGCAGAGCTGAGGGACGCCTTCAGGCCTCACCGCACACATCAGACCTGCACACACAGACAGAAAGGAAGTACTGTGACTTTAAGAATGAAAAATCAACACAAGGACGCCACATATAACTGTGTAACTTTGAATGAAAAATCCCGTGATGATCGTCTCACTGTGCCTGAAATCTAAAACTTGTTCCTTTCATTGTGTCAAGTTATCTGGTGAAATAAGCCCAACGACAGAGATATGAGTAGGTGAACTGGTTTATCAGAAAAGGGCAATTTCAGTTTGTAGCAGGGCGTTTCTAACTTTCTAAACTCGTGTTTCTACCTGAACCTCTCACTCTGTGACAGCTCAGTGTCTCCTGACTCACCTCCGGGCATGACGGAGCCGACGTCCTGCAGCGTGAGGACCGACAGCTTCTCCTCAGAGTCGACGCGGATCACGCCGTGACTCAGACCCTGCATCGACAACACGCCACGGCCTGGAGGGGTACTGCCCTCTTCTAAAGGCCTGCAGGACGAGAGGGGACAGAAACAGATGCCATGTTTTTAAATTTCCATCAAAGTGTTGAAACAGGGTTCCTGCAGGTTTTGGCAAGTCATATTTAAGACATTTTAAGACCTTTTTAACGCTACTTTGAATGAAATGTAAGACCAAAAACACATAAGTATGGTCGATGGTTTGAGGGTCTTGCTGCATTACAACCAAATTATAGCGTGTGTCACTTAATGGGACTCATTTGAGTTTACTTTTTGACTGTTTATTGAGCATAAAGTTGCAAACACTAACCCATATTCATAGATTGATTAGCTAGGATGCAGATAAATTATATCAGTCGCTTGTAAGACAGTTTTTGCTCTAAATCTTCTTCTCGAAAAGTCCCACAAAAACAAAATAAAATCAATAAAACATTAACAAATCCTGCCCTGACAAATTTAAGACATTTGAGTGATTTATTTAAGACCAGAATATAACATTTTAATGGATTTAAGACCTTTTAAGGATGTGTAGGAACCCTGTAAAAAAAAATCTAATTGAGGAACAGCAAAAATCTTCGCACATCTACGTCTCAGGCAGGTGCGTCAGACAAGGACAATTAATCCAAATTGATAAAAGAAGAATTCCTGCACACTGGCCAAACTTTCAAAGTGATTTATTACAATGTTTTGGACACAAACCTTTGTCAAGCAAAATTTTTTTTGTCCAAAATCACTTTGGAAGTTTGGCCAGTGTGCGGGAATTTTTCTTTTATTTTGAAAAAAAAATCTAAGTGGCGACATGGATTGTTTTTTGTAGTAGTATATCATATTGAATAATCTCTCCTATCTAATATCATTCATATCACATAACCTCAACATCTCAAACCCTATTTCTTATATTTCATTTCAACATAACATCGTTTTATATAATGGATCTTACAAATACTCTCTTCTTAACCTTTTCATAGACATTGTGTCATAATAAATCATGTCATGGATTTCCACCATTTTATCTCATTAAATCATTTATCATAACGTAAACACTGCAAAAACAGAAATCTGAGCAAGTCATTGTGTCTTATTTGTATTAAAAATTGTCTTATTGTTCCTAATTTGAGCCACATTCACCAGACCAGGTCATAAAAATGTCTTATTTCAAGTTTTTTGAGACAAAAATGAGGTGTAAATTGCTTGTACAACTCAAAAAAATCAGCCAATGGGATAAGACGAATTCGCCCGGGAAGTTTCTTGAAATTAGAAAGATGTCTTAAAACAAGAATCTTTTCTCTTATCCCATTGGCAGATTTTTTTTGCTTGTTACAAGCAACTGATGCCTCATTTTTGAAATGTATGAAAGCAACTGAAACATGTCTAAAAACATTCCCGTTTTGATGTAAGGAGTGAGAAACTGCTGCTATGATGTGCAAAAATGACTAAATGTAATGAGTATAAACGGTAAAGAGAAAAAGTGTAAATCTGTGAGGAAAAGAAGAGTGACTCAGTGGGATTATTTTAGTTAGAACATTTTGTAAAGTTGACATTTTTACAGGACAGAGTGACTTCAGGGAGTCTATGAGTAAAGTTTGTCCTGTTTGTGATTTTTACGAGTCTTAAAGCAGCTCTTCTGAAAATAGACTGAGTTCGTTACAACCACACCCGCTGAGGCAAAGTGTTATTTATTAGTCTGTGTGTGTGTGTGGGTGTGTGTTTGTGCCACACACACACACACACACTCAACCCAGTTTACAGTGTCTTAATTAGAAGCAGGAGCAAAAGTTACAGCTTGAACCTGAATGAAAACCGCCCTGTTTGGAGTGTGATGTGGATTTTATCCGCTCAAACTGCAGAGAGGATGATGAAAGAGGTGGAAAGGTTGAATGTTTACAGCTCCCAAAGCCACACAAACTGTTAGAAGTTTTATGAGTTAAATAAGAGTCGGGCTCTGTGTTCAATTTAAGGATCAAATGAGAGGAACATGATTTTACGTCTTTGTATTTATTCGATTATTTTGGGGTAGTTTGGGTCGCTGTGTTCAAAGTAAAAACAAAGAAGAAATTTGACACATCTTCTGTGTGTGTGCGTGTGTGTGTGTGTGTGTGTGTGTGTGTGTGTGTGTGTGTGTGTGTGTGTGTACCTCCTTATGGCGACGGTCAGAGCCTCAGGCGAGCTGGCACACGGACAGATGACCTCCGGCTTCAAACCTTTAGACTGGAAGACGTTGAGGAAGGCGTCACACGAGGAGATTGACCCTTAAGACACAAATAAAAACGTTGATGATACTTTCAGATCTCACAAAGAGGAAGCAGCTCAACACTTTTATTTTTTGGTCCTGATGAAAAGAAACTTCAGGTTTTTCCCTCTTTTATAGGAAGTTGTATGAAAATGGCTGTTAAAAACCATTTTCATTCCTGTGCATCATTGGTTCCATTTTGGCGAGAGGTACACAAAGTTTTGGAAAACCGATTTAAACTTGAGACGTTATACTTCAGAGCCATGACATCAGAAAATGTTTCCAATAATGTCAAATACTTGTTTCGGATCCTAAGTTCTGTTAGCAGAAAAACGATTACTAGTTATTACTATCACTATACTTTAACCACCTTACCAGAGATAAGACTTTATTTTAAAGAGGGGGCATTTGTTTGATGTTTCTCTTTTCTGGGCCTATTATTCCCTGTTTTTTTTTTTTTGTTTTTTTTTGGTTTGATGACTTTTGTTGTTGGACACTGCTGTAAAAGCACTTTGTAAGCTAATGTTTTTAACCCTGTGGTGCATAGTGGTCACTACAGTGGACTCCTATTTAAAAGTTATTTACTCCTAAATTCAATGGAAATTCATATTAGTCTGTGTCAGGATATTTTTATTCTTCTTAGGGCCTGAAAAAACATTTACATTTTTTTCCAAATTTATATATATATATTTCTTAAAATGTTATAGACAAAAAATTGAGGGTAAATCAGCGCAATAACTATAAATTATTCAGTGTTAAAACGGATGAAAGCGATTTAAAATGTATTGCAAAGCATTAAAAAAGATTATTCATGAAATTAAAAAAAAAAAACTAGAAAAGAAATCAAACAAAAAAACAAATGTTTTAGTTTTTTTTTTTTGTTGTTTTTTTTTTGAGACAAATTTTGTTGTTGGACTCTGCTGTAAAAGCCCTTTATAAGCTAATATTTTTAAATGCGCTATATAAACAAATTTATTACTTCCTTTATAAATTACTTTAGGCTTTATTCTGTCTCTCTGGTGACCCTAAAGTATCATTACATGTTTTAAAGCAAAAAAGAAATACCCATTTTTCTCCCACTTGGGTTCAGAAAACCTTTCCCTCTTTAAGACCAGCCCCCTTCATTCTGATTGGTCGATCTTCTAGGGGGCTATAATGGGCAGGGCTATAGGCTGATTTTAATGTTTTGGGATTTCATTAATATGTTAATAAGTAGAGGTAAAAATCTGCCCAGGTTTGGTCTGAACATCCAGCATTTTTGATTAATACCGATTATTTCTACATGGGAAATAATGAGACCCCTCTTTAATTATTTAAAGTGGGGTATCAAAGTTGCAAAACAACTTCTATAATCTGTTCATAATTGTGATGAAATGCAAAAGAATAAAATATCTGCTGTTTATATATGTAATTATCAAACATTTGGGTCTGGATATTCATGGTCCTCAGGGTTTGTACCCTTAATATTCAAGTGTAACGTTGGTGCAAGCTGAAAAACAGAGAGTATTCTTACAGGGATTTGAACCATCAGCCACCACCAGCATGCGCAGGGAGCCCAGGCTGATGTCGCGCTGATCCCGGTGGGCGACCAGAGCCCAGTGCATGTCCCGTGACTTCACACAAGCCACCTTAGCTAAACACAAAACATCACACAAACATCAAACCCTCTGACACATAACATGAATAAACAAAATAAAAACATGGATGAAAGTACTTTTATTTTCGAACATCTTCTGCCTGTTTGAGGGGATTTCGTTACCTTTGTGCTGGCAGACTTTCTGGATCCAGGAGAGAGGGTTGACCTTCATGAGGGCGTAGGGAATACTGATGACATGCATCATATTCATGACGCTCTGACAGAGACAGGAAATAGAACTTCATGAACCTTAACGATTCCTTTTTCTGCAATAGTTTCAGTCACTCTTTAAAATAATTAATTATGGTGAAGTTGTGTTTCTCTCACAGTCAGGACGGCGTGCCACAGGCCGACGTCCTTCTTGAAGTCTAATACATTCACTATGGTCTCAGCTGGAGGAGATGGAGGCACAGACATAAAGTTAAGGATAAGAAACTGATGTATGAATGAATGTAAATCTGTGTGTGTGTGTGTGTGTGGTACCTTCTGTGTAAGAGCAGGACTGTGTGAGGGTCTGGCAGTGTGTGAGCATGGCTATCCTCATCACCGTCACTCCCAGGACGCTGCCGTCTTTACACGTTTTATACTGGACACAGAAACAAAAAAAGAGCAGGAAAAGTTTTTTATCGATACCCTTATTGATCCGATTCTCTATCGATTCCTAAGGTAGGCTTTTACAGGTTTTCTTTGTCAGCTACATTTTATTATGTGTATAGGTTGATAAGTCTTAAATTGGTCACTGGATCTGGTTATCTCAAAACATGAATGAATAATAAGTTTAAAAAAAATCTCACACCTCAATACAAAATGTATTATTTCATTTTATGTTAATGACAGACCAAAGATCAGAGATCTGAGGAAAACACTTTTCAGCTTTCTGAGAGACAAAAATGATGAGCAGAATCTAAAAGTCCAACACAAACCCACAAAACTTCCTCTGGAAACCACTGAAGTCCGCTCCAGGACTTATATGATCCTGTATGAGATTGAGCTCAGTGCAACCATATGACATCACTACCCAGACGTTATTGCGGCGTAAACAACAATGGCGGCCTACAGGTGAAAATATTTTTTTCGAAATTTATACAAACTAAGATATTTTGAGAGATTTTATTATCGTTCTTATGTAGCTGGTAAAAACACTGATCATTTAGGAAAATTACGTTCTGGTAGCCAGGGTTCCTTTTAATATTTCATGTTTTTTCTGCTTTCGTCAAACCCTAAATGATAAATATACACAGTGTATTAAATTTTTCCTGAGCCCATAGAAGAGTGGGACTTTGTTTTGTACAGAAAAAATTAAAGCACAGTGAGTAAAAATGTGACAGAAGCAAAAAAAAAAACGACTGGAAACTGCAAGTTTTTCATCATTTCTACTCCACCCATTACAGAAAAAGTCAACCGTGAAATTAAAGGGGATATCAATTCCAAAAATAGTGGTCATGTGCCTGTGAATTTCCTGCCAAAAAGGCATTATAACTGGACAATTCCCAAAAAATATGATAATAATTGGCGTCATTTGTCACACAAAGCCTCCAACAAGTGCAACCAGTCCCTTGATGTTTTTTCTGATTGAAAACCTTATAATAGTTTTCCCCCAAAAAAGGCAATTGTGAAATTAAAGGGGATATCAATTCCAAAAAAATATGATAATAATTGGCGTCATTTGTTATACAAAGCCTCCGACAAGTGCAACCAGTCCCTTGATGGTTCTTTTTGCAGCGGTGTGATAAAAAAAAAAACTCACAATATTTTTCCCACAGAATTCTTGCCTTGCTTTTTTTTCAATAAATAAAAGTAAATATTTTAACCAAATATATAAATGGCTCTTAATTGAATTCCTACAAACCAAAACATGATCTAAAGTTGGCTCTAAAATTGACACAAAACAGGGATTTCCTCCTTTTAATCTGCTGCTGCTGGATGTTAAATGAAGGAAACTCTTTGCTGCTATTAAAGTCGTGAATCATATCAAGACATTATGAGCCAAAATAAGAAACGAGTGTTGCTGGAAAGTGTTTAAAGACTAATTTCTTCGAGTCGTTTCATCCGTCTCAGCCGCTCGGGGTAAAAGAAAAAGTCGATCGTTTTTCAATCATGCCTTTACTTTCATCATTTTCCTTTCAGCCTCTCTCAATCCCCCGGTGCAATCAAGGAGACATTTCACCTCACCGCTGGCGCAATTACTTCCCCGCAGCTTAAAGAACGTCAGGTAAATTCAGATCAAATCAAGCAGAGCAGATGATCGCATTGACCGGCAGCCCAACATCCATCCTGCTGCGCGTTTCCAATCACAAAGACATGGAGCTGCATTGATTTCCATTCAGGTGAGAAGGGGACGACACGAGTGGGAATGTTTCAGAGCCCCAGAGGAGAAGGTGGTGGTATCAGTGTGTGTGTGAGTGTGTGTGTGTGTGTGTGTGTGTTACCTCGATGTAGGCGGTGTCCTGGTTGGCGTCCTTGATGTGTGGGAACCAGTCACGGGGAGGTTTGGAGAGATGTTTGGACTCTGTGACGATCCACAGCACCTTAGGCCAGCCTGGACGCACAGAGGTAAAAAACAAACACCCCAATGTCACTAATCTGAACAAACAACGTCCGCCACAAACATCCTGCTCCAACGCAACCGTCAAACTCCAGAAACTATTATTATTATTATTTCTACCAACAGCAATAAGACTGTACAATCATAACACAGCCGGACTCTCAACTCCTGTCATTTGGTCACAAAAAAAATAAATAAATAAAAATCTGCACATCACTTCACCGGCCACTTTTCATTGTTCTTCCCTTTTGGGATTGTGTACCATAATTCTTTGTAAATAGTGAAAGTTTTTTATATATTTTTTTCTAAACTGCTATTTCTAATCACTATTTTAAGTCTTTATTATTATAGTAAGAATGATAATGGTAGGGGTTATGATAGTAATAATAATGATTATTGTTGCTGTTGTTGTCGTCATTATTATTATAATTATTACTATAATTATTTTTTACACTATTTGTTTTGTTTCCTTTTGGACGTTCTGGTAGCCAGGGTTCCTTTTAAGTCACTAAGGGGCAATATTGAGCATCACAAAAGCACAGGAATCCTAAAATTTCACCAGGAATAATTGGTTTGCCAAGTTTTTATAGTTTGGTGAGCACGCTGAAGGCACAAAATTTAGAGGGCTTACATTGGGAGCTGCCTTCTTTGCCTTTGGTTAGATTTGGCCCTAAAGCTTTGTGGTACACTCGGGTCCTTGTTGACCCTAATGGTTGTCTGGCTCAGGCTTTAATAATGAAGATTCGTTGCTCATTGCTTAATTCAAAACCTCTGTAAAGTCCTGACTATCTGAGGGCTGTTAATGTCTGAATTGATGCTTCCGTTCTCGTCCGGCAACAAGAAACAATCAGCAACGTGAGCGGGCCGAGTTTAAAGTCTGCTGATCGATCAGAGGAGCACTCAGGCTAAATGAGACTCACACACACGCTGGAAACCTGAATCGAGTCAGGAGCACTAAATCTGGCAGCATCATGTTGCTATTTATAAATCCATTACTGAGAAGCAAACAGTGGTTATTAATCACTCAGAGGTTTTCTCTCTCTCTCTCTCTGTTCAGCGCTAATGTCTCTCAACCTCCATTCATCATGTCTCCTTCCATCCGCTCTCTTTCGTCAGCTGCTTCCCCATCGATTTACAATTCTGCTCCACTGCCTCTCCCTGTCTCTCTATCATGTTGTCATCTATTACTCAGCAGCTGTCTGTTCCCATCAGTGTGTCAATTCATCCCAAAGAGGCTGCACCCCGCGCTGATGTGTAAGGACGCGTGTGGGAGTGTATTTCTGGGTGACCTTTGAACTGTGGGATCTCTCCGGTGGGACTTTTGGGTAACCCTTTATGGCAGGCGTCGCTCGTCAGCGCCACAGTCACTCCGCAGCTCCCCAGCAGAAAGCCGATCTGCTGACTGCCTGCGTCCTGCGGAGAGAAACACAGAGGTCTGATGTGATTCACTGGATCACGACCTGATCAATCACGAGCTGCTTCTTCGTCGGAGGGAAAGTCTCAGGAGAATCCAGTCTGAAATTTTTAAAAATAATAGTAATCCGTTTTATCTATTGGTGCCTTTCAAGACACTCAAGGTCACCGTACCTTAGAATAAGGGTCAATGACATGACGCCCCCTTTTTTTGTGTCTGAGTGCAATGTTTCCTTCCATCATGAATTGAGTATTTCATCACATGTATTTCTTTATTCTATGAAACCTGCGTTATTTGAACACATCTTTAAACTATTAAAATATAACATGTTTTTTTGTGTTTTGGTTCCTCAAACCCCCAAAATGTCAGGTGGTGCAACCGTCCTGACAAGTATCCACAGTAATTAAACTCTAAAAATTGAATGTCAGTTATTGTAAATGGAAATTAAAAATACAGTGGCATTATTTTATGCTTGAACCTTTTTAAATAAAACATTCTTTGCAAATAAAAAGAATTTTAAAGCTGTTGAGAAATGTAAAAAACTTTTGTCCCGTAATTTTCACCTTGTCAAATGTCAGGGTGGTGCAACCGTAACATTAGACTTTTATTTTAAAGTGAAGAGAATAAAACAGGAAACAGGAAACTGCATCAGCCAGAGGAGCCCAAATGACATTTGTGACCAAGTGGAAAAGTTTGTAGATTTCTCTGAAATACTGATAAAAAAAGGTTTTTTTCACTTCATTGGTGACTGGAACAATTTCCATGTCAGGTGGTACAACCAATGTAATAATGTGAAATGTTATTTTAACATCAAATTATTCATCTCATTCACAAATAAAACAAATTAAACACACAAAATGAAAATGTATGAGTCACTACAGACACTTGAGAGATACTTGCCAATAATTTCACACAGAAAAAATAACAGGAACATATAAATATATTTTCATATATTTGGTTGCGCAACCTGACATTTTTGGGTGCTCAAATTAAAAATACTAAAAAATAATGAGCCTAAAAACTTTGAAATGTTGGTCAACTACTGAAATCTGTTAGAAAACTTAATTCTTCTCTCAGAAATATGTTTTTCATCCATTTTCAAAAAACTTTTTAAGAATACGTTTTTAAACCCTCTCTTTTTTGGGCGCGGATGGCCTAGTGGATATGAGGTTTGCCCTCAAGCGGGCGGCCCGGGTTCGAGTCGGACCTGTGGCCCATTTCCCGCATGTCACTCCCCGCTCTCTCTCCCCTTTCCAACGCTATCCACTATCCTCCTCTATCCAATAAAGGCACAAAGGCCAAAAAAATAACTTAAAAAAACCCCTCTTTTTGTCATTGACCCTTGTACAACCTTTGTTTTGACTTCATCACTCGTCTTCAGAAACCGGTGAGAGACGTAACTGAAGCTGAGTCTGTTTCACACAGTCGAAGCTTTTTCTTTGAGTTTAACTTCATGAATCCACACACCGACCTCCGCTGACGATGACACACACTTTGGCCCTCCTGGTTGGTCCCTGAGGACAGTTACAGCTCTGTGCCACAGCCAATCCAAACCATGACTCAAACATCAGCGGGGATGTTTCCTCAGAGACGTGTGGCTCTGATTATCGCTCTGCAGGGTTATGTGTGTGCGGCACCGCGCTCTCTTCAATGACTCATGTTTTTGACTCAAACCTCTGCTGCAGAATCTGATCCACGGCCTGGTGTGTATTAACCATGTTCGACCTTTGCTGCCTCACTTCCAAACGCTGAGAGGAGGCCTGTAAAAAAAAAAAAGAGGAACAGCGTGTACGGTGAAAGCTTACCTTCCTGGTTAGTGGTACTTCTATTGGCACGGGGACGACCTCGGCCAGCAGGCAGCCGTAAAACGCCGTCATGAAGGCAGCGGGGTCGTTGTTGGGGAAAACCAACGCCACCTGTGGGAAGACAAAACCTCAAAATCACAACTTATCTTTACAACTTAAGAATAAAGAGTCTGAAAGACCAGATCAGAAAAACAGAAGAAGATATAGATAGATGGATGAATGGATAGATAGATAGATAGATAGAAAGATAGACAGATAGATAGATGGATGGATGGATGGATGGGTGGGTGGGTGGATAGATAGATAGATAGATAGATAGATAGATAGATAGATGGATAGATAGATAGATAGATAGATAGATAGATAGATAGACAGATAGATAGATAGATAGATAGATAGATAGATAGATAGATAGATAGATAGATAGATAGATGGGTGGGTGGGTGGGTGGATGGATAGATGGATGAATGGACGGACGAACGGATAGATAGATAGATAGATAGATAGATAGATAGATAGATAGATAGATAGATAGATAGATAGATAGATAGATAGATAGATAGATAGATAGATACTTTATTAATCTTGGGGGAAATTCAAAAAAAAATTCACATAAAACTAAGAACAAGGTAACATCAAGCTGCGTTCTGACACTTTCACATTTTATTTCTGTTTTCTCTCCCTTTGTTTGAAATAAATCTGAATATATCTGGGTATGTTTCACAAAGATTTGGACTGTGCATAGGCAACTTTATAAAGCTAAAGCTCTGTACAATCTGCAAAAACTCAACAACTTTTACAGCTGATATTTAATTTCATTTGGCCTGATGCAAAATATGTTTCATGAGTTTTTTTAATTAAAGAAAACATGAGAGGACCAAAAGACTGAATTAGAGATATGAAATGGTCAAAAAAAGACAAAAGTTGGAGCATAAAATGGTTCAGAATGCAGGATCAGAGATATTTGGGGTTTAAAATGTTTTTATAATTGTTGTATAAACAAACGGGATAAAGTCCAGATGCTGATCCTGCCATAAAATTGTTACATATTTTTACCAGGTTTGGTTTTATCTCAAAGGTCTGCAACAACAGCACAAGCATGATGGAATTAACCACTTTTGTTTGTTTGTTTGTTTTTTTCAGAAACCACAAGAAAGAAATAGTTTTCCAATAGAGCGCTCATTTGTAACTTTCAGTCTTGGTCATTTTCACAGTTTCCAATACGACCTTTTGGGAAAAAGCTTGGGCACCCCTGTTCTTCATCTTTTCATCTACATCTGGGTGAAATTTGAGCTTTCTAAGTAAAACCTTGTAGGAGTTGTAGAGTTTTTAGTGTCAGGTGACCGAACACTAGCATTTACCACAGTCTAGTCTGACGACTTTGCGCAAACAAAACCAGCTCTATCAGTGCTCAGTGTCCTCTTTGTAGTCTACTTTGTTCTCACTGTGAAAAAGTTCACTAAAAATTGTGAAATTATAGCTCCTAGTCATGGATTGTACCTCTCCTGTTGCTCATATGACTATGAATGATTACACCTGGCTTTTTTTGACACTTTTCTGGTGTTACGGTTTAAATAGCGACCCTGTAAAGTGGAGATCTTCAGTTGAACGTATCAGTGGATATTCAGTTTAAAACAGCTGTTCAAACACAGAAGAAGTCCTGGGGGATGTATCCTCCTTTAGTTTTATATACGTGTCATAATCTCCTCATCAGATAAGTATTTAATGATGATCTAAAACTGTTTGGATGCGTCCGGCTCCTTTTGAAGCTCAAACGCTCAAACGATCTCTTCAGTCTTCACGCTTTAGACGAGGGAGCGGTCAGTTTGCTGTTTTTCCTCTCAGTGCTGTTTGGAGCTTTTAGAAACAGCTTCGACTGGCTTTAGATGGCTTTGTCTCTGAAGCTCATTTCCTTTTGAGTGTCAACAAATCCATCTGCAGTGAAATAAAGCTCCATCAAACCGGCACACAGCTTTTCTGTCTCCTTCTGTGGCTTCAATTTAGCTGAAAGGCCTTTTTCGACGTTTTACTGGGTTTTACTGCTCTGCTGCTGTTTTGTATGATCTATTCAAGTTTTCAGGCCTTGTGGTCACAACACAGACCAACAATGAGCCATAGAAGCTGTTTAATTCTGGGGGATATTTTAAGTCAGGGGTGTCTAATCTTTTTCCAAAAAGGGCCACATTTAATTCTTGGAAAATGATCAAGAGCCGGCAGCTCTTACACACATGTTTATTAACAGTGAAAGTAACAAATGAGAGCTCTATCTGAAAACTATTTCTGTTTAGTGATTTCTGGAGACAAAAAAAACTCTTGGTTTTGTCAAAAATGCTTGTGCTATCATTGGGAATCTATGAGATAAAACCTAACCCTGGATAATCTGTCATAATTTTTGGTGGCAGGATCAGAATCTGGACTTCATCGTGATTATTTTAAAGACAATTATAAAAGTATTTTGACCAAAAACATCTCTGATCTTGCATTCAAGACCATGTTTATAAACTGTTTTTTTTCTTTATCATTTCATAACTTTGATCCAGTCTCGTGTCCTCTTACATGTTTTTTTTTCTTTTTGTCACTCACAACAACTCATAAAGCATATTTTTGCATCATACCAAATGCAAGGTTGTTCGAAACCAGAGAGAGTCGATTTGATTTGAGGGGACAAGGTGTTTTCAAAAAAATGAAGACAAGAACTAATATCAAGCAGAGGTGTGTTTCTGTTAAAGGTGTGAACTTATGGAATAGTTGTGACAGTGAATTAAAAATGTGTAATTCACTTTCTTCATTTAAAAACATGTCTAAAACCAAAGTAATAAGAAAATATGAAAATCAAATGTGAAGAAAACAACAACAAAATATTGGAACTTGGGTTGTGTTTGGTTGTAATATTGCTGAGGATTTCTTTGGATTATTTTTACTACTATAATATGTTTTGAAAATGTATATCTTTTCTCCATTGAGAAAACTTATGGTGTTACTCAGACCATGTAATTAAGTTGATTGAGTTGATTAAGTTTATTTCTACATTTATTTATTTACTTAATTTAATTTATTTTTTTTGCAAAACAGGTAGGCAAAATAAGCATAAGCTTCAGCCTACACCCTTTCGATTAGCTTCAACCATTATGTGATATTTGGCTCTATGATATATTTGTTGTGCGTGGTCTTTAAATGCTAATCGAATAAATTGAAAAAAAAAAAATTGAATTAGACAAATCAGCAGGAAGAGTTGTTGAGGTTTCTCGGATTGCACCAAGCTTTGGCTTCATAAAAGTAGCATATGTACAGTATAATTCTTGGTGAGATGTTACAAGATATATTACGGTTTTCTTTGAGCACTTGACAGAAACTATAAATGTACACAATACGACCATGATTAATTGAAGTGACAAAATTAATAAATTGTAAGGTGAGAGCTGGGGGGCACATGAAAATAGACAGCAGGCCACAATTGGCCCCCAGGCCTGACTTTGGACATCCCTGTTTTAAGCTCCTGAGGGGAGCTTATCTAAAGCTCCTGGACTGGTTGAAACAGCGACAGCCGGAGAAGTTTTGGTTTCGTTTGCTATAAAACAGAAGGAAAAGACCAAAGGGGAACATCCTGCTTAGAGAAATGAAGCCTATGTTGAAATGCTACAAGTTATTATTCATTAGAGGTGGGCAGATTGATCTACTATGATATCGATATATCGATACCAGTTCTCTTTCCAGTCTTCTTGTGAAAATCTTTCAGAAACACTCGACCAAAGTTAAAAACAATAACTTTGGTCTGAGCTTATTTTAGAAGTACTCTCTACATTTTTTAGACTTTAACCCTGTGGTGCATAGTGGTCACTACAGTGGACACCTATATAAAAGTTATTTACTCCTAAATTCAATGGTTCATGTGGTTGAAATTCATATTAGTATGTGTCAGGATATTTTTATTCTTCTTAGGGCTAAATTAAAAAATTAATCAGTGTTAAAATGGATGACAGAGAGTTAAAAAGTTTTGCAAAACATAAAAAAAAAGATTATTCATGAAATTACCAAAAACAAAGAAAACAAAGTTATATTAAGATTAAGTTCACACTGTTTTATGTTGAATACTCAGTTACAAATATTTGAAAAAAAATATTGGAAAACTTTTTTCACGTCTTAATACAAATAAAAACACTCAAGGGAAAAATCCTGACACTGACTTTCATAATTTATGCATCAGAGGGTTAAGACAGAAAAAAATCAGTAGAAATATGTATTTTTAGGACCCAAGATCGACCTGATACACTCTAAAGGTATAAGAAGTTCATAGTGTTTAAGTATATTTGAATTATAATGTCTTGAGTGGGTGTTTTGGTTATTGTAGAGTAATATTGTTTCTGCTAATGTCTGCGCCCGCTCTGAGGATTTCACTACCTGAACCATAAAAGCTCATACATAAAACATATCCTATCTAAAAGGTTTTTATCTGCCATCTTCCACCTGAGAAATGAACACGAACCAGCTCCAACATGTTTCTGTGACGTCACGGCAGAGTTTTTATCTCCGCCTCAGTCATGTTTGGCTCCAGTTGCATGTCATTACGATAACAGTGAACTCCAGCCTGAGTGCTGCTTAATGGTTTCCATACAGTACCAGGCTGGGTATGTGTAAGAGTGTGTGTGTGAGTGTGTGTGAGTGTGTGTGAGTGTGCGGGTGGGTGGCACTGGGTCGAAACTATGAGCTAAGTGCACCTGAGTGAATGAGAGGGAGGTAATGATGCTTTAACGGGACTAATGTTGACATGAGCAGGTCTCATTGGAGCCGTTCAGGTTTCATATGGAGGTGAATGGAGACGAATCAACTCTCTGCAGCTGCGTGTGTGTGTGTGTGTGTGTGTGTGTGTGTGGGTGGGTGAGATTCAACATTGTACTGTAAAAACACTTAACCAAGGCTGTGCTGGTTTAGTCTGGAATACTGTCTGAGTAGGGCTGAACGGTTTATCGCTTTTTGATCGAAATCGCAATTTCAGACATTGTGATCATGTGATCGCCAATGCCGCAATTTTTTTCCTGCTCCTGACTGAACCAATGACTGTATATAGAATAGACAGCGTGGCTCCGCCTGTCACCGTTCTACATTTTTGAAGCCAAAAACCCCGTTTCTCTAGCCGCCATTGTGCAGCCAGAGTCTGTGCAGAAGAGAATTTCTGGTGGAGCCAAGTAAAAAAGAGAAATAAAAATATTTATTTCTTCTTCCTCAGAAGGTTTAGTCTCCTTTTGGCTCTTTCCTGAAGTTTCTTATATCCCCGATAAAAACTACTCACGAACGGCAGCTGTCAACTATCTTAAAATGAAACTTATATCGCGGTTTGTAACGTCCAATAACTAACTTCTCAGGAAAAAAAACACCCGAACACCATGCAGCCAGATGACATCGTCATACTTCCTTAGTGTACGGATGAGAGAAACGTTTCTACGAGGTATCGTAATTTTTTTTAAGTTTTCCCGGCTCATATCTGGAATACACGGGGAGGCGGGGCTTATGACCTATACTGCAGCCAGACACCAGGGGGCGGGGCATCTGCTGGAGGCTTCAGTTTGAGCCGAACGTCGTTACGTCCACTCATTATACAGTCTATGGACTGACCCAGGATCTGTTGTATCAGCTGTTTCACACACACCTGTCTTGAGTGTGAGACTGTTGGGAAAAATCCTTTTTTCTTTGGGATTGTTGTTGTTTTTACTTTATTTAACTTGACACAATTAAGGATATTTTGCACTACATCATCTTTAAAAGTTAAGAGTCAAAGATAGCTCTTTCTGTTCTTCAGTTTTTCTAACTAAAAAGACACTTTAAAATGTCCAGCTCAGAAAATGCAGGAATGGGTGTTCAATGGGTGTCAATAAAATCCAGTTTCTATCATCTTTTTAGAAGTATTCAAGCTTATGTTGACTCAGGGTTGCGGTATTTCATTACAATAAAATAGCCACTGATAATGTTTTTAGAAACAGCTGCTGATGTAAATGAAAGAGAGGAAGTTGAGACATAGCTGTAACTTTTCCAAACACTCAGTAAATCTCTGCTCTGTAATCATCCTCCAAGACACATACCTCTGTCCAAAATCTCTTTTCTTCCTGTGAGTGCATCTTATTATGACTTCTCTGAAGTTTGTAATCCTCACTCCACTACACACTGACTGAGACGTATAAAAAACACACACACAGGCATCGTGCCAGCCTTGACTTGGTCTCCAGCCGAGCAGGAAATTGAGCTTAAAATAAAGATGAAAGAGGGACGAGAAGAAAGCGAACGTAGCTGCAAACACATGTGGGGCGATGGCGGCGTGTGGAGAGCCCGGCGAAGAGGCCCTGAGAGCGGCGTGACGGTTACGACGACAGGAAAAACTATGGAATGTGTCGTTTTTCATGACCCTGAGTAACGACTGTGTGTCTGGTCTCTGAGGGTTTTGGAAACTATCCAGAGATCTGACGGCTTGTTTCTTCAGCCCACATACTTTTTGGTGTTTAAATAAACTGATAACAGGAAAGGTCTGACGTTGTTGGTCGTTCTGATTAAGGCTGAATCACTCAAAGGTAAACAGTTGTAGATACCTCGTCAGTGTTGCCAACTCCTGAGTAAGAAAAGTAGCTATTGGCCCTTAAAGTCGCTGACATCATCACCTAATTTGCATAATTTGGCATTGGCATGTAGCTGTAAGGTAAGCCGTAGGGGAGAGGAATAATGTTGTGGAAGAGACAAAAACATTTACAAAACACATCCTAAATGTGTTTAGAACTACAAATGAGCTTTCTTCTGTTGATTTTTTTTTTTTTTGACACTGAAATAGACCATCACTTCTCAAGATAACTTTGGCCCTGTTTACACGTCAACATTTCTCAGCGTTTCACCCTGAAACACAATGACAAAAATCTGCGTCTACACAGAAACGCTGCAGTACGAATGTTAGGCCTGAAGATGGCGATATAAGTATAGAAGCCGTATACACAACAACAGTATAGAGGCTGAAGAAGAGGTGAGCTTATCATCTGGAGTTTGTATTAAAAACTTCTTCTCGAATTGCAGAAAAAGTGCAATAAATGCACATTTTGGTAGAAGTCAGGCAGTGGATTCGGCAGCAGAAGAACGAAACTTTAGGTCGCTGTTGTTGTTGTTGTTCGGTTTGTGCCTGGCACTGTGGAGGCTTTTTGGACACGTGCAGAGCTGAACGTGGCGTCAGCGTTTCCAGGTTTTCTCTGGCTCGGTGTTTACACAGATACAGTGCAAACGGCGTTTTTAAAAAGTTCCAGTCTGGAGGGCGTTTTAAAAGTTTGCGTTTTCAGTTGTGGTGGTGTATACGGGGCCTTTAAGACTCTTGCTTTGTCTAGACCACATGTCAAACTCAAGCGACCGTGTAATTCCACATCCACTTGGTCTTTTTTTCTTATTTTGTCCACATTAGGGTCAAAAATATCTTCTGAGTGCTTATGCCCCTTTTTTTTCCCCAAAAGAAACTTTAAATAACTGGCAGTTATTTGCAATTTACTGCCTGTTATCAGAGTGTAATGATGGTTATAAAATGAAGAAAAACACAAAAACGGAATTTCATTTTAGTGTTTTAGTGGGGTATAAAAATATGAAATTGAGCATTAAATTTTTTGTGTTTGGTGCGGGGGGGACACTGATCGCCTGTGATTGCTTTGGAACGAAGGAGGGACTCACAGCAGGACCCGCTGCTCGTTGAGGATAGTGACTGCAGAATTATATGTGCTTTCACGTCAGAGTGGCAAGACACTAGAAAAGTCGCCTTTTTGTCACTAGTCCCTTTTGACTAAAACAAAAGTCGCTGCAAGGACTGGAAACGCCAGATTTAACGAGAAAGATACTAAATTTGCTCAAGTGGATGTCTTCAGCTTGAAGTTGCTTCTTTTTCTTTCGTCTCTTGTGTCTTTAAACCTCTTTTTTATTCTTTTTCATTCTAAGTTCCCGTCACTTACCCGGTCTCCAGGTCTGACGAGCGGTTCCTGTTTGGTTCCCAGTTTGTGCAGCAGGTTGTACGCCACCTTCACGCTCCTGGACCACAGTTTCCCTAAACACAGAAACAGACGACTTTGTTAGTATCAAATCAAACTTTATTTATATAGCACTTTTCATACATAAAAATGTAGCACAAAGTGCTTTACAGGTTAAAAAGCCCGCCCCCCC